>JANKOE010000008.1:21731637-21761637 GCA_026284465.1 Erythroxylum citrifolium | reverse complement strand
TGAGTATCTTAAGCATTTTTGTATTAATAATTGCTAAGTGAAAATAATTAAAAATATCAACAATTAAGCACATATCAGTTGCATAAACATTTAGGTCAAATATCTAAAGAAAGAATGACCGGTTTAATAAATAATGAAATCCTTTCAGTTTTACATTTTATTAAACTTGGCATTTGTATGGATTGTATTAAAGGAAAACATATAAAACATATAATTAAGAAAGAAGCCATAAGAAGCACACTACTCCTAGAAATTATATACAATTATATATATGGGTCTTTCAATATTCCATTATTTAGTGGAGAAAATCTATTATCACCTTTATTAATGATTTTTCATGTTATGACTATATCTATTTATTCCATGAAAATATTAATCAATAGATGCCTTAGAGGTGTTTCTCAATGATATGGAAAGATAATTACATAAAAAAGTGAAAATTATCAAACTGATAGGAGTGGTGAATATTATAGGAGATATAATAAAACTGGATAATGTCTTGGTCCACTTGCTAAATTCCTTGAAAAGTATGGCAAATGTGATAAGACACAATGCGAAGTACACTACAACAAAATGGTATAATTGAATTGCGTATTAATACTTTAATAGACATGATTAGGAGTATGATGAATCATTGCTCTTTACTTACATCATTGTATATGTATGCTTTGAAAAATGCCATGTATTTATTAAATAGGACACCTTTTGAATTGTAGATAGGAAGAAAATCTAATTTAAGGAACCTACATGTTTGGAGACAAGTGAGAATCTATAATTCACATGAAAGGAAATTGGATTAGAAAATAAACAATGAATTCTTCATTGGTTATCTAGAAAAGTCTAGATGATACATATTTTATTATCCTCATAATAATACAAAAATTGTTGAACTAAAAATGGTAGATTTATTGAAAATGGTGAAATTAGTGGGAGTTTAGAATCACATAAAATGAAAATTCAAGAAGTTAGAATACAAGTTTCCTTGTCTATAACTTTTCCTCAAGTGTTTGTTCCTATAGTTGATGAAAATTTTGATAACTTACAAGAACAACAAATACATGACCAAACTCTAAATAACGAAGTCATTATTAATGAATATGTTATATATGAGCCATATGAAGTATCATTAAGAAGATTTTAAAGAAAAATGATATTAACTATTTTTATGATTATATGGTTAATTTACAAGAGATAGAAGGTGATTTAGGAATTGATAAAGATTCAGTTATATTTTCACAAGCCAATGAAAGTGAAAATTTTAATAAGTGGTTAGACGTAATGAAAGAAAAATTGATATCTATGGATGTTAATGAAGCTCAAAAACTCATTAAATTGCCAGAAGGTTGTAAGACATTTGGGTTTAAATGGGTCTTTAAGACCAAGTATGACTCTAATGATAAAATTGAACAATATAAAGATAGACTTTTTGCTAAGGTTACATTTAAAAAGATGGTGTTGATTATAATGAGACATTTCTTCTATTTCGAGAAAGCACTCATTTAGAATTAGTATGGTGAATTGTGATGGTAGCTCATTGTGAATTAGAACTCTATCAAATGGATGTGAAAAGTGTCTTTTTGAATAAGAATTTAAAGGAAGAAATCTGTATGAATCGATATAAGGGTTTCTAATTGCAGGAAAGAAAAATATATGTAAACTTAAGAAGTTAATATATATATTTAAGCAAGTCTCTTGACAATGATATCTTAAGTTTAATGATATTATTACTTCTTTGAATTTAAAGAAAATATTGTTGATCTTTAGATATATCTAAAGGTTAATATAAGCGAATATATGTTTCTAGTCATACGTGTTGATGATATCTTACTTGCTATTAATGATCTTAGTTTATTACATGAGACTAAGACATTTCTCTAAAAATTTTGAAATGAGAGATATGGGTAAGACATCTTGTATGATATGAATTGAAATATTTCATGGTAGGTCACAAGAAATATTAGGTTTATCTCAGATAATATATATTAATAAAATTTTAGAGAGATAAAAGATAAAAAATTCCATACAAATTTTGTTCCAATTTAGAAGGGAGATGAATTTAGTCTTAAGCAATGCCCAAAGAATTAATTGGAACGCATAGGAATGGAAAAGATTCTTTATACATCTATTGTTAGGTGTTTAATGTATATTTAGATGGAAAGATTCTTTATACATTTATTGTTAGGTGTTTAATGTATATTTAGACTTTCACTAGACTAGACATTAGTTTCTCTGTTGGAATGTTAGACATATATTAAAGTAATCCTGGATTGAAATATTGAAAAGCTGCAAAGAAAATATTAAGATACTTACAAAGAACAAAAGATAATATGCTCACTTATAGGAGATCCAATCATCTTGAAGTGATTGGATACTTAGACTCATACTATGCCAGATATGTTGATACAAGAAAATCCATATATAGCTATCTTTTCCTGTTAGTTAGATCAACAATTTCATGGTAGAGTATGAAGTAGACTGTCATTACTATGTCCACTATGGAAGATGAGTTTGTGACATGTTTTAAAGCTATTATTCGTGGTTTATGGCCACAAAACTTTATTTTTGGCCTTGAAATTATTAACAGTATTGTCAAGTCGTTAAGAAGCTATTCTGATAATGTCATGGTAGTCTTTTTTTCAAAACAAAAAAAGTGTTCAAAAGGTGCTAAACATATAAAAAATAAAATACTTTGCTGTTAAAAAAGAGGTTCAGTAACAAAGGGTATTAATCTAAGATATTAGCACAAATCTTATGATTGCAGATCCATTAACAATGAAAAGAATGTGCATTACTAATGTTCCATGGTTGAACAAAATATTATTATGTATTTACACTTTAAGCTTATTTATGTACTATATATGATATTTAAGTCTCTTGTAATTTATTATTTGTTGTTAGCATATATACACGAATGATTATGTGAATTTTAGCAAGATTTATCTTTTACAAATACATTATTATTGAGCCATTAAAATATATATCATATGGATTATATTAAGTTTTGAACTAGTTTTGTGATATATAGAAAGGAGTATAGCACATCAAAAGTGTAATAGCTCCATGTTTTCTTTGCTTAATTATGATTATTTTTGTGACAGAAAGAGGATTTAACTTCTATTATATGCATATTATGTCATATTATTAAAACATGATTATGTTATATAGGTCAAGTAGGAGACTATTAGATAATATCACTAAGTGACTCATATTTTTTGGTTTAATTATATAAATTTGTAAATTTTATTAGTTACTTAAGGGGATAATTATTAAATAAGATAATTATTTTTAATTTTTTTTGTTGATAGAGTGAAATAAAAGAAAATAATTACAAAATGTGTCATTTGAGTTTTAACAACTCTTGTACTTATTTAAGTTTAGTTTTATTGCATTAGAAATTAAGAAAAAAGAAAAGTTGAAAGAGATAAAATTAAAATCTTGTTTGGTCAAAAAATTATTTTGATTAAAGTTTAAATAATTTTCTTATCTTCAATATGGATAAATAAGTTTATTTTGATAAAAGCAATTTGTTATTTTTATAAATATTATTAAATTTAAAAATCTAAAAATTACAATTCTAAAATTTACAGTGTAATATATAAAGATTGCAATTTTCACTACTTCCATGTTGGCAGTGAAGTACTTACATGATCACCCAAGAGTTCTCGAAGAATTTGCCAAAATAAAGTTAACCAAGTTTACTAAAATGTATTGGCAAAATGTGTTATAAGATATAGCTCATTCAAGTGCATACGTATCAGTCATTAGAAGGACAAGAAATAAAAAATTAAATAAAACTAAAAATGACTTATTTACTTATATATAATAATTCATGAATATTTTCCTCTTTCACTTTTATAAAATCATCACCGGAAAAAGGTACAATAGTATACAACCTTATCCTTACGTAATAGATAGACCGTTTAAAAGATGTCACAAATTAAATATATAGCAAAAACTTGCATCTTGTTCTCTTTTAAATAACAAAACCTACAATTGATTAATGAGTAAAAGTAGGCATGATAATTGGGTCGAGTTTGGCCCGTTGATCGACCTCAGGTCGGGAGGTAATGACAAATCGATGTTGTTATGAATTTTGCTTGAGTCGGCCCCACCTTGCCCAGTATCATCCCTAAATATATATATATATATGTCCCAAATTAAAAATATAGAAAAAAACTTGTATCATGTTCTTTTTTTAAATTATAAAACCTACAATTGATTTACGAGTAAAAATAAGCCTGACAATTGAGCCTAGGGTTGATCTGCTAATCGAACTCGAGCCGGGAGGCAATGACAAAATGATATTGTTTTTGTTTTGAATTTTGTTCTAGTCAGCTACACTTTGCTCAGTGTCATCCCTAATTAAAAGAATTTTCAGTAAAATTAAACTGGATAAATACATTAAAAGGGGCCCCTCTAGTCCAAATTCCAACTCTCAATTGGCCAGGCCTAAAAGGGAAAGAACAAACCAATCATTATTCAATCAAAACGTTGGCTACCCCACAATTAGCATCAAAAGACTCCAGCCTTGCAACCAATGGCCTGGATTCCCCTACCAAATCAGTAAACTCACTGTTCCCTCCGTATCCAATCCTGCCAATTCCACTACCACCTGAAATTACCAAAAGCCCCCCATACTCCGCCCAATCCCTTCTCTTATTAATTGAAATCCAAAAAATAGTGAAAAAAAAACTAGGAGAGACAGAGTGGGTGCTGTTGTTCTTATAGAGAGAGAAAGGGAGCGAATTCTGTTTAGCAAATTTAAAGGAGCAAAAGCAGCAATCGTGACGCGATCCGAATGGAGGGAGTCGGGGCGAGACTGGGGCGGTCGTCGACCCGGTACGGTCCGCCCACCGTGTTCAATGGTCGAGTAAGGAAGTGGAAGAAGAGATGGGTCCATGTTTCGGCCTCAACTAACAACAATCATACAAATCACAATCACCAGAACACCATCATCAGCAACAACGGTACTAGTAACGGTAATAACGGCTCACATCTCGTGCTTTACAAGTGGACCCCATTGAGCCAAAGCAATAACAACAAGGACTCATCAGCGCCCACTAATGCTATCAATAACTCCAATGCTAACAAGAATTCTCTGCACGCGCCGCCGCAGATGGAGGAGGGGCCTGCCGCCCCTAAGCGTAAATTCAAATACATTCCGGTATTTGATGCCTCTTTCCGGTTATTGGCTTTTATAAAGTTTGAAATGGGTTTTCTATATGGTTGAATTTTGTTTCCTTGTTGTTAGTCTCATTTGGATTTGTGGTTTATGATTTGATGTTGCCGACGAATTGTTGATTGACTGAGGGAATCGGGGATCTAGGTTCTGGATGAACAGTGGAATTTACTCCAACTGGTAGAATTGGATGTTTCTGCATTGATGTTTTTATCTTTAGAAAAGACCAGGCTTTTCCTATATTTAGCTTTTTTGTAATTCAATCAGGAGTTTTTGTTTGGTGGTACTTTTGTTTGTTTGAAGAGCAGCAGATAGTTTGGAGCTTATCCTTGTGCTTTTCTATTGGTTATTTCATTTATTTGGTAAAGTATCATGTCCATTATTAGAAAAAGTAAGTCTGATGGTTATGCATAGCTATGTAATTTCAGAATTGTCAATATTTCAAGATCATAGACTTAAATACTTCTAAACCGTGTATAGTGTCTCAAAGCTTATTTTAATCACTTCTTGCATGTATTCTTATGGAGAGGGATGTTTACTAGGCAAAATCCTTTGCATTTTGGATCACATTAATTGTTATTCTGTCAAATTGGCATTGTTGTAAACATGCCCCATTTATGTGTTATCAGCTTAGGATATTTCCATGATCATGAAAAGGCTTTGTAGAGTAGCCATTGAGATGCATATTGAGAATTTAAGAACCATCTAAAAGCCTATTCGATCAAAGCTGCAGCCTTTTAAGTGAAATTGTTGATGTAAGTTCAAAATCAATTTCTTGAGCAGAAACAAACAACAATCTTACCAAGAGTGACATGACTGCCAATGATTAGTCTGGTTTGTTATCCTATCTAATACCATATTGCCTCACAATGGCACTCTCTGAGTTCTATTGCTGTATTTCTGTACAATTTTGAAGAAACTCATGAACATTGATGGAGAAGCCACATTCCAAACTGAGAAAAATTCATGGGAATGACCAACACTGCTTAGCTCTTCTCCTTTCCACTTTAAAGTTCCCAAGCTTGGGCATCTCAATTGAGATCAGCTGTTTCTCTTATTGTTCTTGTAACCTTTGTGGCCAAACTAAGTTTCTTGTCCACCTTTTCTTTTTAGTTTAGTTTCTCACATAGGGGTACAGCTTTTCAATATGTGCTTCACCCAGTATCTTACATGGTAAAATATTGTTAGACAATGTTCATTGCTTCTGGAGTTGAACGTACTCACAATACTATTCTTTTAGCTCAATCTTCTAGAATCTGCATGCATAAGCTTGTGCATTACCTGCTTATTTTCCTCTTAAGCTCTTGACTAGGTAATCCATCATTTGAGACTGATGAAAGACAGTTAAAGATTGTGTTCAGGAAACGTGATTGACAGTTCCAATATCGATGGTAAACTTCAACTTGGTTCTTTGTGCTGCTTTTTAGGTTTGTCAATGGGAGGTTATTGTGAGACTGTAAGTTTGTTTTTGACCTTAGTGTTTATGCAGAGAGTTTGGACATAAGGCTAAAATGATTACATCATGGATCTTTTATTTGTAACACATATGTTATATTAAGTTGGTGGTTCAATAGTATAGTCAAGATGATTTGAAAGACAATGAAGTACAAGCCCAACAAAGTCCAACATTTTGATATTGAAACTATACCATTCATTTTTCCTCTACTATAGTGAATAAAAAAACACAGAAGCTTCTTGTAAATGTCCCTTCTTAGCCAAGAAAATGAGAGAGCAGTACAAGATTTATTAGAGCATCAAAAGGGTATTATGGAGAAATTGTCAGTTAATATTCTTGTTCATGCCAAATAAAGTTGGTCCTCAGTCATGAAGAACAAATGTAAGCCTTTGATCATTATTAGGGAAATAGATGAATAAGCCCCTATCTTTCACTTTGGAAATACAATATGACACATTTCAAAGCATTTGATTAAGCCCTTGCGGTAATAAAAATAAACAACATAACCCTTATTTTGACAGATAATGGAACCATTAAATGTATATGATTTGGGAAGGGTCAAATTCTTTTTTTGATAAATAAGGGTCAAATTCTTTGATTTTGTAATATAGGGATTAAGTTGAATGCTCGAAAGGTTAGGAATTTAATAAACTCTTTCACCATCATAGTACATTAGCTTTTGCAATTTTGACAAAGATGTAGAGCTTTATTATAAGACTACTAAATTGAGACTGCATTCAATTTTTTTGTTGGTTTAGGATATGTCATTTCCTCAGATAGTTTTGTAATATCATCTTGTAGCATTTCTAATCTATGTTGCTTTTCTGGCTAGTTATCTTTATTAGCCTTGAACCTATAGTTGTATGTTATTAGGTAAAAGTAGCACGATGACTTTATCTGGCAGGCATAAAGTTCTTCATAACATGGAAATCATGCTGATACCAAAATAATCCAGTAATGCAGATAGCCTAGAGGTAGAAGCGTACAATCCCTGTTTTTTCTGTAATATTCTGTTCCATCCTAAATAACAGTTAAAAGATATTGATTTCAACCATTGCAAGTAAGCTTCCTTTAACTGTTATAATTGTTTTCAAGATGTGGCTTGAGTTATGATATGAAGCAGGATTTTGTGATACCGTGTTGTCATGGTTTCTACCTCCTTTTCTTTCTCTCCTTAGTTAGAATGGTGATGTAGTTTAATGTGTAGGTTTTGACCATCTAACTTGCGAATATATGTGATGCCTTGACTAAAGACAGTTGTCCAACCACTGTCGTCATAGGACATAGCCACATAGTTAGAGGCAAAAACTTTAGTATACAGTAATATAGTGGATTGCGACTGAGATTGAGGAAAGAAATATTCAGGGACTGCCGTTAGTATGACATCTTTTCCTATTTCATTTTGATGTCTTTAGTTTCATATTTGATGTTCGAATGATACGGTTGTTTCGACAAGTTTTGGTTCACTGATGGATAAATGTCAAACTATCTTTGAAATGGGTAATATTTTTAAGTGGTAAATGTGGAGCTTCAATTAATAAGCGGCAATCTAACATGTAAAAGAAAATTCCCTTGAGTGCTAGTGTTTTCCATATGGCAGTGTTAGTTTTTGCCTTTAATATGGTTGCCTATTTCTTGGAGATCATTTAGCAAGTTTACGTTTTAGACATTCAGTTCCAAATCCTATGCATTGTGCCGATTGCTGAGTTTAAATGTTACTTTAGATAATTTTCTACTTTGCAGGATACTTTTGTATTGAACGCATGTCTCATGTCAAACTCTCTAGATTATGTTGGTATTGCTTATGTGAAGGTCCTTGATTGTTGTCAAGGGATATCATGGTAACCTGGAATTACAATTGGAGGTTCAAATTTGCATAAAATGGTGCTTTGACACAGAAGAAAAGAAGTAATAGATGTAACTTTTGAGATATTTATTGTAAGGAACCATCATAAGTATGTTAAATGAGAAGTATGTTGATTGGTGGTTCTGAAATTGTGTTAAATGATTGCATTTATCATACCTGACATTTTCTTTGAAAAAATTTATTTATTTTTCTTTTCTTTTTAATTCTCTAGGTTTATTTGTTAGAAGAACAGAAGAAAGAGGCCGAAGAAACTGAAGAGAAGGGTGATGATGAATCTAATCCAAGTGAAGTTAACGCAATTATAGCAGACTCAATCCCACAGAATGATGGATTTGATGAAAAGCCTGACATCAATGACATGCCTATGGAAGATCAGGTGAATGGTTAATCATATTTCATGTGCGTCATTATTGTTTCTGTTGGAGTCTCTAGGAAGTCTCTTACGATAATAGTTTACCATGTTTGTAAATCCATGTGATTGAGTAAAGCATGTGCTTAAAGTGCTTTGCCTTTTATCGAAGGTGGATTTGTAGGCTGTATTCAACCTCTCTTTGGTTCAGTGGTTGCACCCTCTTGGATATTTACGTCTTCTCACTCTTCTTATGAATGCTATTTGACCTTGGTTGCTGCACTTAAATGAGTAAACTTTTGACCAGTCCCACCCACCTGTGTGAGGCTCAGTTGTGAGTTTCATGTCACTTATAAGTTTTTCCCCTTAAAATGTACCATGCTATGGAAGCAAATTACAAGTGACTGAAGATCATGAAACTCAAAACTGAGCTTCACACAGGTGGGACTGGTCAAAGTTTACTCATTTTTAGTAAAATGTAGCATGCTATGAGAGGAAATTTGGCAAATGTGGAGTCATTTCATTGTTTGAAGTCTTACTATAAGTGTTGATCTAATAACATGATCAATGACTGGTCTCAGGATGATAATGGAGTAGTGAGACAAGATTTGAATGAAAGCACTCTGGATCTCAGTTTAGGCTTGAACTCTCATGATAGGGACTCTGATTCAAGACCGGATCAACCTGGTGATGCCCATTTGGACAGGGTGAACTCGAGCACTGCTGGGACATGACTGGAGGCACTCTGCAAACTATTTGACATATACTTGATGAGAAAGAACTGGCCTAATTGTTCATGAACTATTTGGAGAGCCATTTTTTCCTTAGTTTTTCTGGCCATCCGTTGGATGGTGCAATTGTACTTTGAGTGGCATATGCATGTACTTTAGGCCTCCCATTTAATGCTCCTTAAGCAAACCCCGGCCACTTACAACACGCATATTTTGGCATTGAGCAATTCTAAAATTTTTTGTAGTATTTCCATTGATAATGACATTTACGAAAAAAGATCTGTTATTGCTTGATATGGACACCTGAAGTAGTTAAATTGTTGATTGGATACATGTTTTTGCCTTAACTTTCATATAAAGATGTGTTTTGTGATGCATCTCATCTAGATGTTCCTACTTGTCTCTACAATGAGAGTTGTGAATGTGCTTAG
Source organism: Erythroxylum citrifolium (assembly GCA_026284465.1). Classification (NCBI taxonomy): domain Eukaryota; kingdom Viridiplantae; phylum Streptophyta; class Magnoliopsida; order Malpighiales; family Erythroxylaceae; genus Erythroxylum; species Erythroxylum citrifolium. The sequence continues at coordinate 21,751,624 of JANKOE010000008.1, read as the reverse complement.
ATTATACGTACTTCTTGGTAATTGCCAGTGCCAAGGAACTAAAATCTGCCGAGTAAGGTTAGCTAAGGTATCAAATATCTGACAGTTTTAACACAGCAGAAACTGGTTGATAATAGCTTATTAGCAATAGCGTGCCAAGAAGCCTTTAAGATTGACGAGCTGTCTTCTATTCAGTTATATTTAGCTTGTAGATGATAGTAGTTCCCATATTATAATGAGACAGAACTAGAAAGCTATGCCTGATAGTATTTCACCAAAAAGCAGCATGAAAATCAATTCCCTAATAAATAGTCGAATCTGCAGATTATTGTTCGCCAATTGCGAGTCCATAAAGAAGTCATGTTGCCCACGAGCATTCGACACACTTGTCTAATTGTAGCAATCTTACGAAAATTCAACTACCCAAAAGATTTGGCACAAGGCAAAGTTAAATGAAAGACTGAAATTGCAGAATCAAATACAAGGGAATATCGCAATGGGGCTTCAAAAGACCATGAAATATAGCACATTTTCGTCATTATTCCTTTGCAACAGCAGTTTCAGCCTCCGCCGAATAGTCATGCCTGCACATATTGTGGAAGTAGTCATAAATCAGTCTATTTAAGACCAACTTTATGTCAAGTGATGCAGGAACATGTTTTGTTGAATAGGATGTATCAGAAGCAACAATTTCATCAGGATGCATCAATGTCAACCATTCCATTTTACATCCATACTAGGAGTGCTCTCCTCAAAAAAATGGCTACATAGTCCTAGTACTGTCATTCATATAATAACATATTCAAATACTTTGACGAAAACTTACTGTAGTTTGCGTGTGAGTTGATAAATGCCTGTACCAGCCATTGCAACATTGACGCTAAATAAATTCCAGTTTTTCTGTGGTCCAGGATCAAAGATGAAAAATGTCAACCCGATTGCAAAAGGATGGCCTACTAATAGAAGCAGGGTTGATACAAACGAATGAGAAGATTTTATCTTCACCACGCAACTAAACACTATAAAAAAATTTTGCACTTCATTTTCCATTTCTATATTATACATGTAACATTATCTACGAAGCTACAGTTGCTTCAGTAATTATTACGGTCAAGATAGAAAAAGAACCCCAAGTGTCATGAAGGAATGGTGCCAGAGCAGTTGCTTTACAGAGGCATATTTTACCGTATTTTCATTTTCACAACCACAAAATGCACTTCACTCATAATCTACACTTACCGGTGTGATTACCAAGCTGTAGCGTGACCATATCAATCCAGTACATGTAACAGCTGCATATCATACAACAAGAATGAGGGAAGGAGAAACAAATATAGGATAGAAGTAAGTCTAACATGAAATGACGAAAATTAAAATAAATAATGGGATAACAATTGTCTGTTCAGATAGCAAGTATTTGTCTGTGGACAGTAAAGACAGTAGAGAAAATAGCAGGCTTATCCAATATATGATGCATGTTGTAGCTAACGTAAAGAACATACGAATGGATTTGAGTAAAAAGAATGTACAAGTAAATACCTATTTGTTGAGGATATGAAATTTTTTCAGGTGGTTTAGCAAAGTCAGCAACATTAGCAATGCTGATGCCCCACTTAAAGGCTGGTGCCCAAAAGTGAACTGCAAACAATAAGAGCTCAGTTAGCCATGCTTATAGCAGCAGCAATCATATCAAACCAAAAAAGAAAAAAAATAAGACGAGGATTTCATCAGCAACACCAGCAATGATCAATCTCCTCTACCAATACGCTTACCATCAGGCTCCTGGAAAAATGTACCAGGAAGCTGCTCGTTGATTGAAAAATCATTCATAAAGCTAACTTCATATATGTGAAACAAGTAACCAGATAAAGGAGTAGAGCAAAACTAGTTCCCAGAATCTCAGCCATTTCTTGAATCTATCCAATAAAGCCACATCCAGTAACATGACGCAATAACAAACAACAAAGAACAAATTAACTAGAATTGAAAAAAAGAATACAGTCAAAGACAAGGGCTTTAAAGGAAGTAACGATTGCCCAAAAGGAGATTAGCAGCCAAATGGATCTATTTTACCTATTAAAGCATCGGAGAGCAATTAACTAAATAAAAAAAAACTAAATTATAAGAAATTAGAAGTAAAAGGCACGGAAATCGCAAGGAAACCTAACCATAGGACGTATTGATTCCTCAAGAGATTGAAAGTAAACTCATTGACCATTAGAGAAAAAGAGACAGAGCACATTAACTGGTTTTGGGTCCAGCAGGGTGATTCAAGAAAGCTTGTAACTTGGAAGTAGCCATCACTTATCTTCTCCAAACCCCTTTCTTCCTCCTCCTTTACGGTAAACGCAAATACTCGGAAATTATAGATGGGGAAGAAGGGCAGGTATTCGGCTCTGTTAAGCTGTGGTTGGTGTATTATTTTTTCAAGCCCCACTCTAACCAATAGTGTCCTGCCATGTCAGCAAACAGACATACTATATGCCAGCGTCATTAAACGACAGTGTTTTCCGGACATCCAGTCCCCTATTCGACTATTTCCCTAATTACTGTCTAGAGGAGTAGAACTACAAAGTAAGCGAAAGAGTGAGAAGAGCGACAATGGACTCTCAAATGCAGAACACATCATCGTTGCAGCGACTCCAGAACGTGGAAAAGGTTTAAAGTTTTAATGTTAGTAATTCTTTTGTTTTTGGGTGGTAATGGGTACTGGGTATGAATCTAATTGGTGGTTTGTAAACTCTTTTAGACAATCGTGAGGGTACTGGAGCTTGCAGGAGGTGTAATGGAAGAACTTGCAAATCCAACTGGTCCTAGGACAGAAGTCATCAACAACCATTGCCGTGACTTTATGCAAATGATTAAGGTCTCTGATGTCTTCCTTCTCCTTTTTGCTAAGCGAAGTTATTTGCTTTGGTCAGACCTATCTATACTTTTCTTTAATATATGTGTTTTCACTGGATGGTTGTTTTCAGTTTACCTGTAAGTTCTGCTACTAGAGCAATTATTATGCTATAAAAAGTTTCTAAATTTGTGTATTCTGAACACTACACTACATGATTGAGCTTTAAAACTCTTCTTACTTCTAAGTAAGTTTGGTTGAATGCGTCGTAGAAGCTTTTTGGATTATGAGAACATAATCGCAGCAGTGATGTTATATTTGTGATATGCTGTATCTTTGTTGGTGATGTTAATATTTGGAAAAACAAATTCAGGATATCCAGTTTACCCTGCGGAATGAGATAAAGAGTGCATGCGAATACCGTCCATTTGAGAAGAGCGACTATAGTTCTCGAATATCCAATGAAATCTGTTGCAGCAAGTTGGAGCACGTCATATCCCAGTTGGATCTCATGCAGCAGTCCATTGATAAGTATCATTCTTCCCATTGAACCTTGCCATTTCCGAGGATACAAGGTCTGTCCACCTCTCAACCCCAAATCCTTGCTCCCTCTCCCTTTCCCGCTCCGCTTACCTTCCCTCTTCTATTTGCTTTTTCCAGTTGTCTTTCCTGTTTGCCTGAGATTTGTCTGGTATGATATTGTGCTTATAGTTTTAGTGTCATCTCCATAAAATTTCTCCCTTTGCATTTGATGCTGAAGATTGTTTTTGATGTTTATGCAGGATTGGAAGATTATTTGAGTGGATAAAACCTGGACTCTTTAAAGATTAGTGACGTTGCGTAACCATGAACCCACCACATATCATATTTAACCAACTTCTCTGTCGAAATTGGATTAGGTCATTTTTGCCCAATACTAAAATTCTAAGGCTCCTTGAACAAGTTTGTATCTGGTGATTATTATGCTGAGAATATTAAATATGTTTCAGTGCACCCGAGCAGTAGTTCAGTTTTAGATGTTACGGTACTAGATGAGTTTTTCAGTTCAAGATATGTTCTCTTTACACTTTCCCCGGTTATAGTATCTTTGATCAGCACAGATGCATTTCTTGTGGTTTTTCTGAAAGTAATCATGGCAGCTTGGACCTTTTTTATATTATTATATCACCGCAGTTCTGGCTTTCTAGGATTATCAGCTGTGTGCTCGGTGAGATGTTAGACAGTCACAGGGACATAATGCTATAGATAATCCAATGCCATGCCATGTAGATATAGAATTTTATAATGCAATTGTCGATGATGCTAGTTATTGGGTTGTGAGATTGTGGTAAAATCCTTTCAGAAATGTCTCGTGTAACTGGGTTCATTCTCCAATCTACTGAAGGAAAATATGGAACTTTTTTTGATAAATGAAAATATGGGACTGTTGAGAACGTTGACAGCAAACTTTTGAGTTTTGATGCTCATACATTGCTAAATGTGTCATTACTTGGGAACGAAGTTAAGATATAGGGAGAGCATTTGCACCTCTTTCTCCAGAAACCGAGACCTTATCAAACAAAGAATTGATGATTCTATGTAGCTCACGGATGAGTTCCATCCAGTCTTAGCCTTTTAGCTCATTTGATCCGCTTTATACCGCAATAGTTCCTAAAATTTGCTTGGATTGAGCTGCAGTTGTGATTTTCTTTTTCTTTTTTGTTTTAGAAAGCTAGATTGAAGCATCCATATCTTTAAGAAAGTTGTGATTTTTTGCTTACACAGATTGATTCTAATTGCATAATTGGATCACTCAATATAAGCTTATCGCTCGCTTCTCGTCTGTGCACTCCACTTACAGCAACAAACAGCAGTAATGTTTTTAATTTTGCTTTATATTGCTGTTAGCCGTTGAATGAACTGAATAATCTTTTGATTAAGAGATCATAAGTTTATCTCAATCGAACAATTTGTTAATGGTTGGAAGATATGAAGAAAGGGTGGAGAATTACGATTTTCTTTGTTCTCCTGAAGACGGTCTTTTGGTGCCCATTTTAACCTCATGCTAATGTATTCCGATCAACCTTGGCTCATTTTGACTAAAATCATCAAGCTGGGCATAACGTATATCAGTTTGGGCACAGCCCCACTATATAAATATGAACACGCTCAAAACGTGAGAGCTATTTGGAAAGAACAGTTTGGAAGTATAACTCTGAACGCACCAAATCAATGCGAAAGAAGAGTCTCATATTTCAGAATCATCAAGTTTACTCTTTAATAAAACTTGTACAGATTGTTCGAGACAGGAGGGCTAGTTGGGAAGTCATTTTGCTTGCATTTCTCTAATTTGGAGAGCCTGTAGCAAAGGCACCTGCTATGAGAGTGCTTATAAAACCAATGGTAATCTTGGCAGTGACACTTTGTAGCACCATTGCGTTCACCCTGTTTTTGCGGCCAAAATCATCGCTCGTCACGAAATCAGACGCCATGGCTCGTAGCTTCATTCTTTGGCTTCATGGGTTGGGCGATTCCGGCCCTGCAAATGAACCCATCAAGACTCTCTTTACTTCTCGCGAGTTCAGAAACACCAAATGGTCCTTCCCTTCTGCGCCTGATAGCCCGGTCACCTGCAACCGTAAGTTCATTCTCGTTATGCATTCAAAAATTCAATCTTTTATTGCTTTACAGTTGCTTTCTGGGTTTTGCTTTTCCTTGCTTGCAAGTAAAATTATTAGTAAAGAGCGTGCTTTTGACGTCATGCTCGTTCAAGGGTTTCCGTATTCCAGCGTTGACATGATCTTACTTTCAAAGTTCCCGTTTTGGTGGTTTCTTGCTGTAGTTTAAGAGTTTATAGATGGGGTTTAGTCTGTGATACGTAAAGGTTTTTCTGTTGTTTATACTAGAAGCTTAAAACTGATAATGGAAGTGAACCAAGTGATTCATTGGAGTGAATGCTGGTTCTTGCAAGTAAAATGTGTTGATTTTACGGATGGTGATTACTAAAATGCTGGAAATTTCGATGGGAGCTCGGTTAGGTGGAACGGAGAGTGTAAAATCTGGAATATGATGTTTTTCACTTGTTATTCATAGTATTCCAGTAATGATGAAAAGAAAAAGATAATTAGAAGAAATCAATTAGAAACTGACACAACTGTTGGCTTTTTTTGTAGCCAGACTCAGTTTTTTTTGCAGCTAAACTAAGTAAACATTACTAGTACATCAACTTGTGAGTGCAATTTTCATGCACCCCCAGAGATTAATTTATGGTGTGAATGATGAAGAGGTTGAATACTGTTATCCTTCTTCATCTATCGCACCCCTTCCCTAGTCGTCTCAAGATTACTTAGTTTCATTGTTGACAAATTGCCATTGAGCACATTACTTCTACTTAAATCATAACACGCCAGTATTCATTAAATTCATTATGGATTAATATTGCTTGTCTTTTGTAGATGGTTATGTAATGTCTTCATGGTTTGATATCCACGAGATCCCTGTGACAGCTGTGAGTTGATCCTTTCCTTATCTAAGCTTTATTTTGCCTTCTTCTTCTTGATCCATTAGATTTTTATCTTATTGCATTGAATTACAGACTTTGAACTTATTTTTACTTTTATTGGCAACAAAAAAAGAAAAGAACCACAAAGTGTTTATTTTTCTCTATGATAGTGTTGAGAAAATAGATAGCAAGAGAATAATGAAAGATAGAAAATAAGAACACAAAAAAATTTTAACGAGGTTCAACCAATTGACTCTGTTTATGTCCTTGGGATTATCTATTGAATAATTATACTAATGGTTACAGTAAAATAGGTTAACAATATATATTAAAACCTTAATTGGTACAATTTTATTCAAATAGTCCATTTACTGAAATCAACCAAATTTAACTATGACTCTAGTGGGTCCTGTAATATTTCCAGAATTTAAAGTGCACCGAACCATGCTTTTCAGATAAGGTTAACTTTCACAAACACAGTTTAGGACCCGGTCATACCTTGGCCATGAGTCTCATTGTTGTTTCTAGAACATGGCATTGGATTTGGTACGACTGTGTCTCATATCGTGTCTTCTTCAGAAACACCTCCTCCAACTAACACTTCCATTCATTCAACTTGTGTCTTCACCTTTGTTTTAAACATATCTTGGGTCACCCTCGTGTCTTATACCATGTCCACTCAAGAGGCTTCCAAGAAATGTCCATGTCCATCTCAAAACTCCAAGATTTTATGTTTGTGTATATGGGTCTTATACAATAATCTCACCCTTGGTGAATATACACTTTATAGGTTGGATTGTATTCATGTCTAATATCTTGAGACATTAATCAAGTCTAAGTAATAGTTGAACTTCTCCATTGGCAATCGACTTTGTTAATGTGTTAGCTACATTCTCCGAAGTGTGAACTTTTTCTAATAAGATCTGTCTAGATGCGGTTTTCTCCTTGATCTTCTAAAATCTAACGTCCATGTACTTAGTCCTTACATGATATACTTGACTTTTTTTCCAAATAAATGATACTTTGACTATCAAGTGAATTTGAAATCCACCTTAATTTATGCCCACCTCTTTCACTAGCTTTGTAAGCCATAATACTTCCTTAGCAATTTCGGCCATTGTCATGTGTTCAACTTTAGTTCTAGACAATGCAGCAATGGATTGTAATGCTGATTTCAACAAATGGACCTTTCTATAAGAGTAAAGGCATACTTTATAGAAGACTTCTTACTATCCAAATTTTTCGCATAGTCCAGATTCTCATATCTCACAATCGAAGATTCATCTTGTTGATTACAATACCATATAAGGATGGCAATGGGTCCGGTTAAGCTGCGATTGTTGTTGGCCTAGCCTGACCCGATGCTCATTGCTTAATGGTTGGGTCCAGTCTGAAGCTCAATCAAGCTTGGGATGAATGGCTAGGCTTGGACTACTCCAAAATGGCATCGTTTTAGTTTTTAGTTTCTTAATCCTACAAGCCAAAATGACATTGTTTTGGACAATTAAACTAAAACGACATCATTTAGATAGAGGGAGTTCAATCCTTTTAGGCCTGTGAAGCTTTTGATCCAGCTAGAAGTCCGATCAACCCAAGCCTGACTTGTTGACTTCGGGTAGAGCTACGCTCTAGTTGCCATTCATAATCCCATGGTTTAACGTAACCCTCAAGGACCTCAATATCCACTTGACTATTTTTGAGTGTTGTCTTCCAAGTTTCGGTATGAACCTACCAACCTCAGCAATGGCGTGAGCCAAATTTTGCCTCGTACAAACATTGCGTACATTAAACATCTATTACCGCTAGCATATAATACCATAGACATATCATCAACCTATGCATCTATTTTCGAACATTGGTCTAAAAAAGGTTTGAAGTGATTTGCCAATGGAGTACTCACTAGTTTAGCCTTGCTCATTCTAAATTTGTCCAACATCTTCTCAATGTAGATGGATTGAGATAACCACAATTTTCTAGAGCTTCTATCCTTTTGAATCTCCATTCTTAATAGTTTTTTGACAAGATCAAAATTCTTTATCTCAAATTCCTTTACCAACAAGGTATTTAGTCCATTCATATTATGATTACACATTTGCAACATTTAGCATATCATCCACATATAGTAGCATGAAACTAAATTATCTATTATTAAGAATCTTAACATATACACAACAATCATACTTTAATATCTTGTAGCCAATTCAAATGATATAAGAGCCAAACCTTCTATACTTTTACTAGGGCTAACAATCATAGTTTCATATCTTGTAGCCAATTAAGATCATATGGGAGCCAAAGCTTTTATATTGTTACTGTGGAGGCTATCTCAATATATAAAGTTCTTCAATTTGCATACTAGTTGCACATTTTCAAGTTGACTAAATCCATCAGGTTCCATGTAAATGTGTTCTTCCAAGTCATCATAAAGAAAAATTGTCTTCATATCCATCTGTTTTAAACGTCACCAAAATCTTGATGGAAATATAATGGACCACCAAAAGAAAAGATTTTATCATAATCAATTTCCTTTTGTTGGAGTACCCTTTAGCTACTCGTCGAGGCTTGAACTTTTTTACTTCTTTTTCTGCTATTGTTCGCTTCCTCTCGTATATCTACTTGCACTCTGTAGGCCTTTTCCCTTTGAGAAACTGCACCAGCTCCTATATGAGCATACTCAACAAATTTTCACATGAAAGAGACAAGGAACAAAGTGGAATCATTGCTTTTTCCTCATCCACAATCGTTGTCTCAAGCATCAATAGGTCATTGACTATTTGGTTGAACACATTATTTGTGAGAGACATTGTGATGTATGGAGACTCTTTAGTTTCTTTCATATCTCCACAAGAGATGCATACATAACCCTGTTTGCTAAACAAAGTCGTATGGTTCCAGCTACTCGCATTTGTAACTCCTGCCATTCAAGTTCATCCATAACTTTCGGCTTATTTTTTTTGCAACCCCTTCAGTATGCTTTGATGCCAACAAATTCCTTCACTCTCCATTGTTGTAATCCGAAATTCCTGGTTTCATTGAACTTTCCCACTTCAAACTTTGTAATTTAAATCATTGTTGCTTCAATGATACTCTGAGATTAATTGCTAAGAAAATAGATAGCAAGAATAAAGAATAATGAAAGAAAGATCATAAAAAGTTTTAATGAAGTTTGACTAATCAGGGGTGCCTACGACTTTGGGAGCTAAGAGTAGTTGATTCTTTATTGAATAATTATAATGATGGTTAGAGCAAACTAGGTTTATGACAGACACACACACACACACACACACACACATGTATATATATGAAACTCTAATTGTAATAATTTTACTCAGATAGTCTCTTTACCAAACTCAACCTAATTTAATCATAACTCTAGTTGGTCTTAGAATATTTCCAAAGTTTAAAATCCACCAAAACTGCCATTCTAGACTTTCACAAAGGCGGTCATGCCCTTGACCGTAAATCTTATCGTCTCTTTCCACAACATGCATGGGTTTTTGACACACTTATGTTCCCAAACCGTGGATCCTCCTACTTCTCCAAACATTGATACATGAAATATGGCACAGTTGTGCACAAAGTTGCGGTGCCATAGGTCATGAATCTTTTTGCTTTCTCCATGCATGTGACTTCGTCGTATCCTAGAGCATGTCTTCCTTCGAAAACACCTCTGCCAACCGACATGCCTTTGTATTCATTTTCTATAAGAAACTCATCCTAGGTTATGGGTTACGCCTATATCTTAGAGCATGTCCACTCAAAAGACTTCCAAGAAACACTCGTCTCCATCCCAAAATTCCAAAATTCTCATACACAACAGATAGTTTTACATTTTCCTTTTCAAGTGATGGCCTACAGTCCTTCATCGTCCTTGTTTGGTATCAATTTTGTGTTCCCTTCTTATTTGTATGCTCTCACATATTGACCCATCCACTAATAATTTTAAAGATGTTTCCTTGCCTGCATAAGCAGTATGATATTATGTTCTGTACTAGTATAATGCGTGCTGTACAAGGCGTCCTCTCTTATCTATCAAGTTGCCCTTCTTGATTTTTTTATTTGTAGAGTTCTAATTTATGAGTTCACTCTTATTATTGTTTCTTCCGCGTTGCTGCTTTCTTTACATTTTTGCCTTTAGTTGAGAGCGATATTCAATGTATGAGGTAGTATTAACACAACATACCCATGTTTCCCTATCACAACACCTTATCCCTTGGTTTTGTAGCATGAAAGAATTGCTGACTTCAGTTTTTTCAGCTTACAATGCCATTCGGTCATTCTCTAATGGCTGGAAGATGCCTATCTTTGTTTTAATTACCCAAACAAGAATGTAAGTTCTTTTGAGATTGATTGTCCATACTAATTTTGTATGTTAAATGAGTATTAGGAATCTCCAAAGGATGAAAACAGTTTGCTTAAAGCAGTCCAGAAAGTTCATGCAATGATAGACAAGGAAGTAGCCGCTGGGACAGATGCTGACAACGTATTTGTGTGCGGATTTAGTCAAGGAGGTTTCTGTCTCTCTCTCTGCAACTGTGACAAAACATAGAATATGAATTTCATTTTCTGCTTTTTAGTTCTTAGTGGTTGTGGCAGGTGCCTTGACCTTGGCTAGTGTTCTGCTGTACCCGAAAACTCTGGGAGGAGGTGGAGTCTTCAGTGGGTGGGTTCCTTTTAATTCTTCCATTGTGGGCCAGATTACTCAAGAGGCAAAGAAGGTACCTTATTTATTAAGTTGGATAGGCCTCTTGTATCAGCTTCTCTACTCAGGAGCAACTACTACTTTGATGTCATGATGTGTTTTTCATGGTTTAATGGTTTGAGATCTGAGGTTTGGAGCAGACCCCTATTTTGTGGTTGCATGGAATGGCTGACAGAACAGTGTTGTTTGAAGCGGGACAAGCAGGGCCCCCTTTCCTTGAACAAGCTGGTATAAGTTCGGAGTTCAAGGTACTATCCAACTTTATCCTAAATGCTCCTGTAGCTGTCATTTTGTGAGCAAAAAGCTTAAATTTTTGAGTGTATCCACAACTCTTCAGGCTTATCCGGGTCTTGACCATTCAATTAACAATGAAGAGCTGCAATACCTTGAATCATGGATCAAGGCTCGTTTGCCAACCACTTCTTAGAGGCTTCTAAATAGTTGGACTTGCATAAAGATTATTCTGTTGAGCTCCTGAGTGTATTTCTTGGGAATGCCGGGCAGTGGGGATACAAAGATTGTGGCATAGCATTGCCATGAAGCTATTGAATTCATGATATATATATATATGTATTTACTTTCATCTGTTTGTCATCATAATCATACACTTCTGTTTGTCATCCCAGTTTTTCTTGGCATGAGAATTGGAGAACTAATCAAGAGACAATGAGCACTCTCTTGTCAGTGTGTTACACAGGAAAACAGTCCTTCAACCAGCGAGCAGGTGGCTAGAAGTGTACCGGATTCCTCGTGTTGTATATGTGATCTTGCCTTTATCTTTTGTCTTACTCGTAGTACTCAAATCTATTTAGTATATATGGTGAATTTAGGGTTTTATGTTTCTATTTCTATTTTTCTTTTTTATTTTTGTTTTTAAATTTAGTAAAATTTTTAATTGGTTGTTTGAGTTTTTGGATCTTGTTTTTAGTTTTAGTTGTAGTTTCTTTCTGATTTAAAAAATTATGTTTTTTTTTATAATCTGATTTACTATTAACTAACTCTATATTACTTAATTATTTAATATATTAATTTTTGGTAAGAATTGCAATTTTTTAATTAAAATTAATTGTTAAAGACAATTATGAATAATTTAATTTTATTTAATAATTTTATTAAAATTTTGATATTAAATTAAATAACAAATCATTAAATAAAATTAAATTATTATTAATAAATTAAAATTAAAAATCTTTAAAATATATAAATTTCAAATAAGTTTTGGTTTAATAATTTAGTAAAAATTTAATATTTAATTTATTATTAATAAAATGAAATGATTTTATTAGTAATTTATTAAAAATATTATATAAGAGATTAAAATAAATTTATTTAATGTGTAATTATTATTAGTAATAAAAATATAAACATCAACAATTAAATATAATTTTGTTTCTATTAAAAAAAAGTAGAATTAAACGTCTCTTAACTTAATACATACAAAACTTCATTATATTTTGCCTATAAGGTCATATTTATATTGTAATTAAAGAAAAAAGTTGAATCTACATGAAGGAGACTCCAATAACTATTCCATATGACCAAAAAAAAAAGAGAATTGTTTTGCTTTTATTTTTACTTTTTTTTAATGTCAATTTTCAAATTTGTCCAATCAGTCAAATTTGGCCCCTTCCTTCACGGTATTATATGACATAGTTCTTTGACTGCAGCGGAGATCTTACGTTTTAAACATTTCACCAAGAGGTTGAGTTTCCATGAAAAAACAAATAACTACTTGGTCTAATTTAATTTTAGAAAATAGAAAATATCAGATCCTTACATCAATATGATAACATTCAGTAGAAAGTAAAAGAGTCACGAATGACTTTATAATTACAAGACCAAAAAGATGTCACACTACTGCTACTGCTACACCTGTGGACCACACTCAGCCCGAGTCAGAACTGAACCAGTTCCGGTCTGATTTATAATATAATTAGATATTTAAAAAATATATAAATTAGCCTATATACCATGCCATAATTTAGCATCTTTAATTCATGGTCATCACATCCACCCCCGGCCTCTCTCTCTCTGTCTCTCTCTCTCTCTCCGTCTCATCTAACAGTCTCGCCGTTGAAGAATCTCTCATCACTGACTTTTAGCAAGATCAACAGCACCATGAAGAAGCTATGCCGTAGAGGGGCCATACACCCTTCACCACCCACCATCTCCGACCATCTCTCCTTCCTCCCCGCCGCCATCCTCACTCTTGCCTCCACCTTGTCTCCGGAGGACAGAGAGGTGTTGGCCTATCTCATCTCTTCCTCAGCCTCCAACACGGTTCATAATAACATGAACAGAAATTTATCATCATCATCATCATCGTCGCCTCTCCGCAAGTCCACTACTCCTAGCACCCCAAAGACCGTAGTTCGTAGGAAGATTGGCAGCGACCATCCTCCGTTGTTCTACTGCGACTGTTTCAGGTGCTATATGAGCTACTGGGTTCGATGGGACTCGTCTCCCAACCGCCACCTCATACACGAGATCATCGATGCCTTTGAGGATAGCTTGTTGGCACAGAGAAAGCATATGGGTAACAACAAGAACAACAGAAAGGACAGGAAGAGGAAGGGGACGAACGGGGGTCGTGATCAAGGGTTGTCGAAGAGCTCTGACCCGAAATATAAGTCGGGCGGCGATCAATCTGATTCCCCAAAGGAGAGGAAAAGTTGCAGCGACTGTGGTAGGGGCGATGAGGAGGCAACGGAAAAAGGGTCGGTGAGGAGGTTAGTGAGTTTCATTGGGGAGACGTTATGGGGAGTGTTAGGTTAGTGAACGTTGCCGGTAAGTGAAAAACGGTTGTCGGAACTTAGGGGTTGCGACTTGCGACTATAAATAACATGTGTCTGTTTACCTTTTTTTCAGGGTTTGTTTTCCAGGAAGCAGTTCTGTAAGTAAATATCTTGTAGAGAATCTAGGAGGCTGGTAGTTTCTCCGTAGCTATAAAAAGTAAAAACAGATTGTTGCATGAATTCTGATCCATGTCTGTTGCTAGATCTTTCAGCTCTCTCTATTGATATATGATTATATATCACACAAGGCAGATGTGTATGCTCTATTATCTTTAATTAGCTTTTGCTTTTCTTTGATCTTCTTGTTCTTGGGGTTCACTGCAATGTGTTCTGTGATGATATCAACCTCCTTTTTTTTAACCTTACTTACAAAACGGAGAGTCTTGAGTATAAGCACAGAAAAACAAACCTAAAATGTATAAATTTAAATATTACCTTTTAAGTGGCACACACAATATTCTTTTTAGTTTGTTGAAATATATAATATTTTTGTTTAATTAATATTGAATCACTTTGTTTTCATATATATTTGTAAGTTTAAATTTTATTAAGAAAATAAAATCTCGCCTAACCAATTTAAAAATAAAAAAATGTTAAAAGATGGTGTTAAAATAATATTTTAACCATTGATAAAAACAATAAAACAAGAATCCACTGAGTTTATTAATAGTGATGAAGCGGTCACCATTGATTTAGACACAGTTTTTCTTTTGACGCAGCACCCACTAACTCGGTTCAGCTTCAATTTGCTTGTCTTCTTGTTCCCCCATCACCCGTCATTTTCCGTTTATATTTTCTTACTGTATTCACCAGCTAATATCCTAAAAAATCACTATGCATCTGCTTTTAGAGCAAGTACATTCTAATGTCCTAAGAAAAGAACATCTTTTTCTTGGAATGCTCTTATGTGCTTGCCTTTGTGCTGAGAAAAACGTACGGCAGGAAGTTGTCTCGCCAAACTCGATGAGCACATGTGCGGTGTGCGGTGTGCCCTTCTACACCTGCACCAGACTTTTTCTTGTTTAATGTTTCCGCTCAAACTTTAAGAAATCTAATCTCTGAATCTGCATGAGTGGATACGCACTGTGCTCTAACACCTGATTATTCTATTTTTATAACTCGCTTCAAGATCTCGTCTTTCAACTCCATTGCTCTAATCAAATTTTGATCTTAACTTACTCATAGATAAATTGAGCCAACGCACCAATCAAATGCGGTGTGGAAAAGGTCAAGTTTTGTATTAAATTCAAGCCGAGCAACTAAGCTTTGACTCTTGTATGTATAGCTAGTTGTCAAAGCTTAGTTGCATCATGCAGGGAAAGGAGTAGGAGTCGTTTAGTTGCTATCATGCAGGGGAAGGAGTAGGAGTCGTTGAGCAACGCAAGTCCTTCCAATGGAGTGTAGTGGTATTATTGGCTAGGGACAAGATTTTTTTGTCCAATTTCATGGTATTTTACTATGTCTTATAAATCTCAGTCATTTATTTATACAGATCTCGTGTTTATTTATACGGAACCTACACATAATTTATATAAATAAATGGTTGAGATTTATGGAACAAAATAAAACACCGAAAAAAAATCTAAAC
This sequence comes from Erythroxylum citrifolium, assembly GCA_026284465.1. Taxonomy (NCBI): domain Eukaryota; kingdom Viridiplantae; phylum Streptophyta; class Magnoliopsida; order Malpighiales; family Erythroxylaceae; genus Erythroxylum; species Erythroxylum citrifolium. The sequence goes on along the minus strand of JANKOE010000008.1, from coordinate 21,736,237 downwards.
TGCATCGGCTGAAAGGGAAAGGAGTGTAAAAGGGGGAAGAGAGCGAACCAAACAAGAAGCAAATTGACTCTTTCAATGGTTTGAATGAGTCAGGAATCGAAAAACAAAGTCCGCTTCTCTCTAATTTGTTATATGCAAGAAATGCTCAGCTAGTCAGCTGCCTTGCCTTTCAGTCATTATCAACACGCAAAAAGCTGCCGTACTTGACCGTTTGAAGCAGAAAAGTTGAAGTCATACAGATACAGCAGGCTATTTATTAACCTGTTAATTTCCAAATCACATTTTACATCTTATTGATACACGAGTCACTATAGCTGATTACTTTATTCTTCTTAGTTCAAACGTTAGTATATTTGATCTTATGGTCTACGATTTGAGCATCTGACGTAAGATTCTGTTTCAGCTCTAGTAGTTGATGGATTTGACTCCATAGGATTTGAGTAAGAATTCATAATTTAGCTTGAGAAATGGTGGCATTAGGTCAAGTTAGAGATGGAAGTCTCCATCAACAGCATCAGTCCTAAGCTAAAAGAGGTGTAGCCTGGGAGCGGAATGGGCCTATCGGGGTCAATTAATAGAGTCCAATTCTTCTGTCTAATTTTATGGTATTTTATTATGTCTAGTGAAGTTCAGTAATTCATTTATGCGGGTTCTACATAAATAAACGTGAAACTCGCACAAATGAATGACTGAGATTTACTGGACACAATAAAACACCATAAAAACTAGACAGAAGATCTTTGTTGCAATTACTAGAGCCTACAAGGGCAACTGTGGAGAAGTGACTTGGAATGAACGAGGGCTTGGACTTAAAAGGTAGAACCTCCACCCTAGGCGTCCCTACACTCCGGCCCGATATTGTGTGAGGGAGGTAAATCACGGTCTAATTTTAGCCAGCTTTTTGGAAAGGCGGCCCAGTGTTCGGTGCGCATAAGGAGCCATCATATTGGATGAACTCTTACACTGCCGCTGCCGAGACTCGAACCTAAGACTTTAAACTCACTTTCCTTCCCAATGATCAACCGGGTTACCCGTGCGGGCAGAATGAACGAGAGCTGACAAAAACAACCAGTGCTTGTATTTGTGTTATGTATGACTCTTATTTCCAAGGTAGGAATAGGATAGCAATTTGTCTAATAATACAGAAAATTGTTTAGCCTCTATTTCTTTTGGCTCTTCCGTGTTTTTTGTTGTCTAACAAGCTAGGCGTGAACAGGTATGGATGATGAGCTGATGGAAACACAACCTTTGAAGCGCTCAAGAATGAGATTTGGGGTGACTAGGGTAGAGTGAGAAGTGAGAGGAAGGCCTTCTCTAACGCATTGATCGTACTTCTCCAATACAGAAACAATGGAGCTGAAATCTGGCCGCTTGGATGGGTTAGCTGCCCAGCACCTTTTTATCAAGTTCGCAAGTGCGGGCTGACAACTAGCAGGTAATGGAGGGCGTTCATTCTGCCAAAGAATACACTCATTTATTACACTTGATGTCATTCAACCAAGCAACCAAACAATTACCTTCTCAGCCACTGCGAATGCAGCCTGCACAGGGGTCATTCCTTGAAACGGAAGCAACGCTGTCGTCAGCTCCCACATTACTATCCCAAAACTATATACATCTACTTTTCTTGTATACGCTTTCTCCTTTATCATTTCAGGTGCCATCCACCGGTATGTTCCCATGTTGCCTTTGCTCTCTCGGCACTGCGTTTCTAGACACGATGTTCCGAAATCTGCCACTTCTACCCTCATTTCTTCATTTAGAAGCAAATTATTTGATTTTAGGTCTCTGTGGATCACACCCTGAGAATGAAGATACTCCATTCCTCTTGAGATATCAAGCGCTAACCTCAGCACTGTCTGTGTTGAAAGAGAGTACGGTTCTTTCTTGTTCAGATACATCCTTAGTGTTCCTTGAGACATATATTCTGTGATGATACAGTACACTGGTGGCTTTTTACAAGCTGCAATGAACTGTAACCATAAAATTTTAAGTCCATCAATAATTTGGATCGTCATGCTTTGTCTACATGGTGAGCTACTGGACAGATCAATGTAAATGGTAGAATTGTGTTCTTGCATTTCAATATTAATGAAGAAATAATTTACCTGCACTATATTGGGATGAAAGAGGCGCGAAAGGAAAGCAACTTCAGACTTAAATTGTTGTTCAAGCAAAGCTCTAGTCTCCTCCTCCTGGTTTGGAATCCTCACCATTTTCACTGCAACAGCTCTCTGCTTATAAATTCCACGGTAAATCCTACTATGAGCCCCTGAGGCAAACTTGTTACCTATAAACAGTTGCGAAAGATCAGCTGTCCATTCCTCTTGATCCTCCTTTGAAACATCCCAGGCCTCAACATTCTCAGATTCCAATATCATAGACCATGATTCTAAACTGTCAAATCTCTTCCTCTCCATGTTCTCCAAGTCAAAATTCAACTGTGTTTTCCACGAAGACGGGATTGACACCGTCTTGCTCTTAGATCTTCGAAACCGTAATGCATGGAAACATGAAGTCGCCATTAAAGAAGGGCTTTATAATCTCACCTTAGAACTTTCTGTGACATGGGTTAATTGTGTTCAAGTTTTTGTGTCAAAACAAACAATCAGAAGGAGCTTTCCTTCTGGATGTATGTATTGATTTCAGAAAGTGCATGAACTGATTCAGAAACATGGGGCCTATGGTGTAATGAACATGAAAAATGGGTTTTCATGAGGTGGCCAAAGCAAGGACAAACGAGTCACAGAAGCAAAAACGAGACAACAATTTTTTGCAAGAAAGAACAGAGAAAGTAAGTTAAATGCAAGCAATCCATCATGAGAGCTTTTCCATGAGGAAAGGAAGAAAAAGAATAAAACTAGTGAACTGGGTCATGGAGAAGGCAGGAGAGTTAACAACAGAAAATCTCAAACACAGAAGAAAGTCAAGGAGTTCGATGAAATGCAGGACGGGTGCATGTACCTAAAAGAGAAGAAGAAGCGAGAAACGAGATTTTCACGGCTCTTTCTGGGATAGAAAGATGAATTCAAAACAGAGATTTCAGGGGTGTCATGTGATTGCCTTCGTTTAAAAGCAAGACTTAAAAAAAAAAGTTCGATAGCGAGATTGATAGAAAGAGAGAGGAGTGGAGCATTTTTCTCTACCGAATCCAACTCCTCCGCTTCTGCTTGTTTCTTTTTACGTCATTAATGTTATTTAGTGGCTACAGTGTCGAAAAGTGCTACCGTGATCCGAAGTCAGGAGTTTGGTTTTCTGTCCAATATTATAGTGTTTTATTGTGTCCAATAAATCTTAGTCATTTATTTATGTACGATTTGTATGGAATCCGCATAGATTTCGCAAAATAAATAATTAAGATTTGATGAGACAGAATAAAACATAGAAAACTAAACAGAAAATTCGGTTTCGAAATTAGTGGTTATTCATTATTATCCTTTCCCTCAAGCTCTGGTCCTACTTCCTATTACATGTTCTAACAAACCGCACTCCCATTTTCGACTTTACAGAGACACAAAAGAGCAAGTACACTTGTCCAGTGTTGTTTAGGACAAGTGGCATATGATACAAACATGCTGTCTCTTCTCTTCTTCTACGTCGTGCGCATAATTTGGTTCTCTTTTCCAATGGCCTACTTAGTTCTAATTTCATCTAATCTTCATCCCAAAAGGCCTTATCCAGGTATTCATAGATTGCATATGAAAGCATTTCCTGTTATACCCAGCCCTAACTAAATTGTCTTTACCTTAAACGATTTTGAGGCCTCAAGGCTAGTGCATGATTTCGAGATTGTGCCAAATCTTATGTTCTCTGAAACACATTAACCTCTCCATACATTTCCTTTTCTTTTTCTTTTGGCTATGTCAACACGTTATGGCATATGATTCTACCTAATATTCTTAGCACAAACCAGCAAATTAGCTGGCCAGATGCTTGTACCCTGGAAAGGATTCAAGCCCCCGCCAACCTAGTTATCGTCACCTTTATTCCAAACGAAAAGACTTGGTTTTCCTGAGAAAGTGGAATCAAGCATGAGTTTTCCAAATCAGTGGCTTAATTATAAGCCACGTCTAATAGTATCCCACGACTATATGTTTTAATCAAATAAAACTGAGTACTTTCCTTACATGTTCCTTAAATTGATATTTTATCTTGAAAGGTATCGATCCTTCAATTTTAATTCAATTTATTTTTCATAATTCTAGAAAGGAATATGAACTCAGTCACATTCGTATTGTAGGTAGTTTGTTGCATATTTAGTTTTAGATAAGAATATGGGCAAAGACACATAAGTTTTCTATGTCGTGTTAGGGATGGCAATTGTACCCGAACCCGATGGGTACCCGAATGGGGGCGAGTACGGGGGGTAAAATTTTACCCGTAGGACGGGTATGGGGTTAACAAAAATGTCCGTCGGATATCGGGGCGGGTATGAGGATACCACCCCCCATACCCGTTTACTCGTTATATAGTAATTACAATTTTGCCATCATATATATATACATACAAACTCAGAAACCCTAATCCCTAATTCAATTCTTCCTCTTCTTTCGGACAGAAGCTTTTCTTGCATTGGCAGAGGTACGGATTTGCTTCACGG
>JANKOE010000008.1:21565937-21576480 GCA_026284465.1 Erythroxylum citrifolium | reverse complement strand
AGACCCAATTATGAGAATCCCGAATGGAACATTACTTGTGTGTCTGTGGATTATCTCATTATGATGGTTGTATAATTAATCCTTAGACTTGAGATTACCAAAGTTATCTCATGTAGGAATTACTATGTTTTGATGCTACTTATGTTCTACTCTTAGAGTAGTTCAATTCGGTAGTTATTGAATATAGTATGAATTATGTGGAGATAGTTGAGTAAATCAATAAAGAATTCTTATCCTAAAGTAATTAGAGTGAATGTTCTGTTGTTCTTGATTAGTAATAATTTTGGAAATTTCTGGCCAGAGTAAATTGAAATTTAGAAAAGTTGTTTTCAAATATCAATTATAAATCATTTACTAATCAGCAAGAACAAATATGATTGGATTATTTAGAGTAGGCACGAATTCTAGGCTCTAATTCTAATTGGAACATTAGATGACGAAAGGATTAATTTATACAAGATAACCATACATAGACAGGTTAAGTCAAACCACTTTGACATTCTTAATATTTGGGTGGTCATGGCATGTTGCTAGACGTCAATCATGATCTATGATTATAAATTGTTTAATTAGATAATTAAAGATAAATTAAAAGGAGTTTTAATTTATCTTATTCTAATTATGAATTAGAATTAGAATTTATAATTATGATCAACATGTTAGGAACTTAATGGGTTACACATAAAAAGATCTATAAAGGAGAAAGTGGAATTTGAATTAAGATCGACTTAATTGAGAAGTTTTAAAAATTTTAAGGGTCAATATGTGATATTTGATTTTATAAGGATTAATTAATAATTATAATTAAAGTTTGACTTTAGTTGTAATTTTAATAAAATCCAAGGACATGAAAAATAAGTTTTTTCATATAAAAGGAAAAATTAGAAAAAAAATTGGAGGCTAGCACTTCATAAATTTTTTCTGTCAAATTCGATTTGAGTTTTCTCTGAATAGATCTATGGATACCGTTAGAGGCCACACGATTGAACGACTCGTAGAATTGACATGTTCGGAGAAACAGGAAATTATATCAAGAAATCGGAACAGGTTAGTCTAACTTTGTCAATTTCTTGTTTTATGTTTCTAATTTAATTATGTTAAAATTGATTCTATGGAAAAAGTTTTATATTATTTCCGCTGTTGCTAAGATTTGATCTTGCGTAATTTTTTCAATAGTGGTATCAGAGCCACCTTTAATAGTTTTATTTTTTATTCATAAGCTTGAATATGTTTTGATCTAGTTTTAAAATGCAAAAGTTGCATATTGATACGTGCATGTTTTCATTGTTCCAATAAGTTTCTGGAAATTTTGTTCTCTATTATGCGAAAGTAAAGGTGCAATACGTTTATTTGTGTTGGACCCTAGTTTCGAAACCCAACGCTTGCTCTGATACCGTAACTGTTGGACCCCCTTTCCGGAGCCCCAATGACATATTATGATCACACACTATTTTGTTTAATGTACACGTGCATACACTTATACACACACACACACACCATAATAAATAAATAAATAAATCGTAAATGAGAATATAAGATAGGATAATTTAATGCTAATACATATTAATCCAATGTTAAACATAGCGAACTGAGGGATGCTAGTCATATCTTATCTTATACTAAGCCGGAGTAAGTTGTTACACGTTATTCCCTCCTCGTTAAGAGCGTATGAAAATGTACTTAACCCATAATATAAATATCAAGATGATATAGGATGCTATGAGGAACATACTGACAAAAATATTAAGGCTTTTAAGTTATATATAGCTAAGTTATGCTCTTAAGGTGCTTAAAAAAAAGAAAAGTAAACACTATTATTAGTATAAATGAAAAGTGGAAAGACAGTCTTTCACAATTCTTAGGATTTCAAAAAAAAACTAGGGACAACTAAAATGAGAAAGGAAAACAACCTGCCAAAGAGAAAAAGTCTTGCTTATGTCATATTTTAGTTTAGCCTTTAATTCAATACTAATTTCCATAATAGTGAAAAGGATAACTTTCTAGGAATTATAGTAGTCATGGTTTTGTGTTGGATGCTCTGAGGTACTAGATGTTGCTTATTAATAAAATAAAATTATTTTCCTTTTTAATAACATCATCTAGTTCTTATAACATTTATGCAAATTTATGGCATGCTAGACTTGATCATATTAGATAAAATCGAATAAATCAATTAGTTAAGCATATTTTATTTGGAAGACCAATATAGAATAATCTATTTATGAACATTGTCTTACTAATAAAATAGTGTGAAAACCATTGAATATAGGATAAAGAGCAACTAAATTGTTGCAATTAATTCATCAAGATATACGTGGAAAAATGGAAGCGAGATCATAACACAAAAGTACTGGTGTCATCACACCTATATATAATTATATTTATTTGATTTCTCAAAATTTGAAACATTTTGTTGTTTCAAAAAGTATATGACTTTAGTTGAAAGTCAATAAGATAAAGTTGACAAAGATTTCAAGAACTAACCAAATATAAGAAGAGTTAATTGATCAATTCAAGGGGTCATGTGATGAAAATTAAATGGATAGCTAATAAATATCCTATGGAATGGCATAGGCAAATTTGCCTGTCACTATTTGGGTGATATGTCATTAAAGTTCAAATATGTGCTTAATAGGGTGCCTATGAAATCATATCCTAAAACAATATGAGATATAGATAGGTAAAAGAACTGATGAACCATAAATGATTTCTTGAGAATGCACTTATTACCTATACTTATGTTCCCTCTTATAAGTATAGGAATTTAGGTTCTAAAGGGGAGAAAAGTATTTTAATGATATGTTTGAACAATCTAAAGGGTATATATTCAAAGGTGAACAAGGCAACAACCAAGCAATTAAATTTATGTCACAAGATATCTCATTCTTACAGAATGATTTTCCAAAGCAAGAAAAGATAGTTCAAAACTTATCCCCATATAAGAGACTTGAATCAGAATGATCTTGTAAGATAAGATTAATTGAATGATATTCATCCCAGGGGGAGAAATTTAGGAAATGATGAATTGGTTTTTGATCAATGACAATTGCAACTCAGAGGGAGCTATTTACTACTATCTGATTCAAGTGAGAGCAATATAAATATAGAAAGATTTGTTTCTTAAATTTTCATTATACCTATATTGTGAGCAAATTATTCCTCATAAAATTTTAAAGTTGAAAGGAATTACCTTTGCGGTAATTCTAAAAGGAAATAATGAGCCAAGGAATATAAAAAGGCTTTGTCAATCTTGCTTAGGATATATGAGTTATAGAAATAGAAGAAGAATGAACTTTAATGAGCTCAATATGAGTATAAGACTTAGATACTCTTCTAAAAAGACGTGAAGGCATCAAGAACTTTTTTTTTAATGTTAAGTAAAATACTAATAGCAGTTTTGAAAGATACAAAGTGTATCTAGTTAAAAAAGGATACATGCAATGGAAGAGATTGATTATAACAAGAAATTCTCACTTATTGTGAAGTTTACATCATTTTGACTGATTCTAACCTTAGTAATTAGAATGGATCTTAATATACATTAAATGGATGCTTATAATATATTCTTAAATGAAGAACTATATGGAAGAGTCTATATGGTACAACTACTAGGTTTCGTTTATAAGTTACCATGCTTAGATTGTTAAGTCATTCTATGATCTGACATAGTCATGATGTCATATGATTTTAATATGATTAGAAAAGGCCACTTAGTATGTGTTAAAAGATCCAATGATAAAAGTATAACTTTATCGTTTCATGTATATGATATTATTGATAGATAATGATAATAAGTAATTTGTTAAGCAAACAAACAAACTAGCTATCAACCATAATCAAAATGAAGAATATGGTTAAGCTTGTATACTCTTTTGAGGTTAAGATCGTTAAGTATCAGTCAAGTAGAGCTTTCTTAACGTTATAAGCTACATATATATCAATGGAATGCTTGAACTTTTTTATATCTGAAATAGCTAAGTATTTTTATGACATCAATTGCTAAAGGTGAGCACCTAAGTAATATGTAGTATCCACGGATGCCACAAGAAGAACAAGAGATAAAGATGGTTTTTTTTCCGAAGAAATCATTAGTCTCATAAACACTATGTTGTGTATAAATAAGTATATTGAAAGACAATACTAGATAGCTCAAATATCAATGCCAAATCAAACTCATAGATATCAAGTAAAATTATGTCAAAGATATAGTATTACCAAAAGAAATGAATATGTTTGCGGACTATTCATAATACTTGCAATTAATGATGATATTTTGTTTGTCATTGGATATTTTATGTAATATATGTTTAATTGAGAATTAAACAATATTTTCTATAATAAATTTTAAATGAAAATTCAGTTATAGAATATGAGAATGTTGATTTTGTGTTAAGCTTTCTATTCTATAATGAATGTTAGAATGCGTATTGAACATTCAATTTTAAATAGAAGACGAATATCGAATAGATATGAGACGCCTTCCAACATAAGTGATAGCCCCCGTTATTTTGTAAGGATGGAGATGGGATAAGTTTTGAGCTATTTATCTAGGTGATAAATGATATCTCAAGGCTTAAAACACTAGTGTCAATGTGAAGTATATTGAAGGGTATAAGAAGTTATTAGTAATGATATATGAATATAAGTTTGCCAATTTGTCTTAATATGCTAGACATCAGTTCTAAAAGGTAGATTGAATAACTAAATAAGTGAACTCAAGTTAGGTATTTGATATGCTTGAACTATCATTTATATAGTATTTGAGGAAAGACATACGCTTTAATAAAACAAAGTCAATAATGTAACATATGAATCATACCATTTGTACATTTTTAACCAATAAGAATAATAAAAGTAATATTTTGATTAGCTTATATTATGTGAGGGTCCTTTGAGACTCTGTGAACCTCAAATTTAAAGTACCATTTTTAGTCGTGTACTAATTCTAAAGAATTGAATTAATGTTTGGTACCTTAGAATGTTATTAAAAAATTATGAATGATTTGATATAATGGAAAATTCTATATAAGCCAGTTAATTTGATTCAAAAGATTGCATTAATTTGATTCAAAAGATTGCAAAATAAGGAAGATCATTTCAATTTCAAGTTTGCATCAAGATATATTCAAAAGGCCCACCTTCTATATAAAGGGCAATACGAATACAAATTATTTATAAAATGAGAATCATATAATAATCGATGCAATAAATGATTTAGTATAGTATATTAAGTTACTCAAAGATCGATTCATTAGTTGAAAAGTCATATATTCTTAATAGATATATGACAATATACTTTCGTAATACGTTGCACAGGATATTAAACAAGTACGAGTAATGTAAAATCTTTTTCTTTCTAGTCAATTAATTTTATTATGTGTAAGTGAGAGATAATAGATAAGTACACATAATAAGTCAATAAAATAAAATGTTATTATGTGTGAGTGAGAAAGAATAGATAAGCACACATAATAAGTCAATAAAATAAAATGTTGTAATTGTAAACGTCACATCTATTAAGAAATCATATATAAGATATGATTTACCAGAAAGAGAAAGTTGATTGGAAAAGAAAAAAATTTAAATCATTAAAAATTTTGTAGAAAGAGATATGCAAGTTTTAAGATTTTGCAAGTTGTGGATTATGTAAAAAATTCATAAGTGATTTTTGTTCAATTAGTGATATAAATATGTTTCAATCATATCACAATATTCACAAACGAAATTTTCTTGTACATCAAATATAAAAAAAAATTAAGATGTAATAGAAACCTCTTCGGTAACTAAATCCAAATAAAAAATATGGCTTACTCAGGACCATATTATGTCTATATTATTTTCCTTATTCATAGACAAAAAGGAAGAAATCAAGAAAATAGGTCCATTACGACAAACAGTCCCATGGTAATGATGCCTTATATTTTGCGGCCAATACCAGAAAAATATACGTATGGCTTACATTTTGGTTTTATAGGTTGGATTATTGCAGCATATCGTGAAACAAGGCAAAGAACTGATATTCATATCACTTCAGGCCACAAAATCATGAAGACCATCCAGGATTCTTTTCCTATTTCGCAAAGACCATGACAAGAAGGGTTTGACGTTGATCTATTTATAATCAGATATAAGAGATTGGAAAAAAAAATATTTAATGCAATTTCTCGTCTCCAGTAGCTATGAGAAGTCGAAGTAGAAGTAGCAACCTTGGTTCAGCCAAAAAGTGGAAAACAGCAAGACTGCATGACATTAGAAATATTGTCAGAAATGTGAAACCAATTGGAAATCAGAGAACCAGTTTCCATTATTGAAGTAGTTGCAAGGAAAATATGAGTTCTTGACTTGTTATGAACTTGTGGGATAGTTGAAATTTCTGCAAACAATCTCACTCACTCACTACTAAAGCTGAGGATTTAACGTCATGAAATAGTTCAAGGTGATCGTTTTATCACCTTTTCAATCATTGCAAGTAAAAAAGACTGCGTATATCATAAAACTACCGAAGTCAAGCACCAACCTTTGGGCGGCGGGAAGATCTGTGTGGCTTTCTTCGATTGAGATGATAAGTTGGTTGTGGTGTATTAGCAGGGTATATTACACATGTCTTTTCCTCTTTCACCCTGTTGAAGAATTCAGTGAAAACTTCACCAGATCTGGGGTCTGTTTCATCCCAAGATCCGAATTTGGGAACAGGTGATGATGCTCTAAGATGCTGCCAGCCACATTAAAGTCAACAGTAGTTAGATACTGTAGTTGAATGAATCAACCCTATCTTTAGAGCTTTATTTTTTAATCCAAAGAGCATAGATCAGTAATAGCTCTTGGCTGAAAGTTTCTCTAGTGTTTTTTTAAAAATATTTTTTGTTTCTTTTCAATTATCTTCTACTAAAAGAAATGACAAGTGAACTTACATTGTCAGTATCAGCTCGCGGACTGTTTCGTCTAGTCCTACTCCTATGTCTCCCAAAAGACGAGTTGCTTGATTGCGATTTGCCTGGCGTAGAGAAGCTATTACTTCCACTATCACTCTTCGATTCTGGTTCTATTCTAATGCTCTTCGGCTTGCTTGGACTCTTTAGCCGATCGGAGTTACGTCCATTAAAACCACGTTCTTCTGATAATCTACTCCTGCGCTGGCGAACACTCTTTGGCTGATCAGAAAGGTGTCTCCTATGCGCATTTTGCGCTCTATAATCACCCTCGTTGTAGCTTATGTCAGCATAAGTTTTCTTGTGGCTGTGGTGAATAGGTGTTTGATTGAAAAAGCTATACTCAGTTTCACGTTCTGTGCCTCTTCTCTCGTACCCAAAGGCCTGAGGATTCTCCTCAGGATCATTTGGATTCATCTTTGCACCCGATTTCTCTTTGCGTGCACTCTCAAAGTAAGCTGTGTAAGGTGTATTATCCTTTTCCCAGTTTCCAAATTTCGGGACATGGATACGTTTCTGATGCAAAAATCGTGTAAGAGCTAAATGGCAATAATAAAGATTGCATGCAGTTTCAGTCTAATATTGAAACTTGAAGAAAAAACTTGAAAATGTTTACATCAAGCAGATTAAAAACCCTTTAAAGCACTCAAAAACATCATGCACTGGGTAGAGAAAACTGAGAAGGAAAAAAAAAAAGAGCTTTCTTTCACACGATGACTTACAGCCATTGAGCAGGTACGTAATAAGTCTGAAGCTGAGTTTGTTCTCCTGGAAAAAGGGAGAAGGAAGTAAGAACTGAAGTAATTACGTGAATATAAAGCTCGATTGGAAGATACAAGACACGACTCGGCGGATATACCTAGGCTGAGGCGTGCAAACTTTGGACTCGATGGTTTCGATGCCTCAATTGCAAACTTCCAAAGCCGTCAGGAGAGCTTTGTGTTTGTTGTTTTCATTGTTTGGGAAAACCCAAATGTTTGCATGATGACACATTCTCGATGACTTTTTAGGAACTAGTTACTTAGAGATTGAGAGAAACTAAGTAACTATAGTTGGTAGTTGATAAATAATTATTTAGTATAAATAATTAATTGATGTTGTTGATTAATATATCAAAAGTAACCTTTACTATAGTATATAAATACAAAATATTTTGTCAATTTCATAAAATATTTTTTTAAAAAGTTATATACCGTTTATGATCTCAAGTCTTATATAATTACCACGCCGCTTTAAATGTTATCTCATGGGGACGAGATCCTCTGTCCAATATTATGGTGTCTTATTTTGTCTCATAAATTTTAACTATTTATTTATGTAGATCTCGCGTTTATTTATGCAGGATTCATACAAATAAATAGTTAAAATTTATGAGACAGAATAAGATATCATAATATTGAACAGAATATCCAAACAACATCTCATGCAATTGTTGCTAAGTACACAAATAAACTTCTCACTTTCCCCGTTTGCTTCATTTAAATAATATTTTCTCTGACGCTTAATTCGTAAAATGTCTGTCTTACATGAAATTTGAATTAATATTGTTTTTGTGTCCAGGTTCGCAGAATTAGAGGATTATGGTTTCATCGACGTTGGTGGCTGTGAAACCTTCAATTACGATTACATTTCAACGGAAGGTGAAAATAATGCAAAAAAACCCTACTTGTTTGATTTCCTCCGAATCTCCAACAAACCAACAATAGAGAAGAGAACAAGTTATAAGCTTTTGTTCACCTTAACACATTTGTCGGTCTGTTATTCATCGACAGGTTTATCAAGAGAGCAACAGATATACTGATTGGCTTGCCAATTATGCTGGTCAGCTGAGCGCGGGAGTCACTTATTTCGAGACAACACCCATCGGGTGCCACCAAATCCTGTTAGAAGATTTATCGAGCGCTGTTTTCTCCATTTTGTTCCTTAGATTGTCCTAATTTTTTCCCTGTTATCAAAAAAAAAAAAAGAGTCGATCGGTCTCACTGAACCCTAGATCTAATAAGATATTCCGTGAATTCTCAGAATTACACTGCCTTCGAAATTTTTGCGCCTCAAACAATTTTGAAGTGGTCTCCTACTACAAAGCTGGAAACAAGTTGGTGGAAAATTGATAATGGCGAGGAAACAAGGAATAAAGAAATGAATCTGAACTAGCCACTAGGTGAGGATCTCTATTTTCTTTTCCCTTCACTTTCTCATTAACCAAACACAAGACGAAAAAGAAAGGCTGAAGCCTTAAGGCCAACCAAGAAATGACTAATAAAGGGTGTTGTTGCTCTCTCCGAGAGATGAGAACATAACATAATAAAGAGAGTGTTAGCCGGTGGTATTCTAGTAAATCGCTACCATTACTTTGAAGAGTTCACATTCATCAAATCAATTTCTTCTCCTAAGAACTGATTTGAATCCAACAAATTGAAAAAGAAAAATGAGAAAGGAAATGCATAAGAACAGAACAGATGAAGAATGAGTTCTTTTGTTTCCGTCATAATATCAGCGTGTTTTACTTTTATCCACGAATTTCAGTTATAGGACAGCCAGATCCTTCCTTAGGAACAAGCATCAGAAGAGAGAGAGATATCTGTAACGTACCAGAACAAGACCTCTAGTCTTAAGGAAAGAGACAAGATAATAAGGCCGGTGGTATGGGAAATAGCAACTCTTAACGACGTCGTATAACTTTGAGGCTTTTCACATTTTACATTTCGCTTTGTCAGATACAGAATATATGAAATGACCAATTCCGTTTCAAGGCTAAGACCTGCTGCCTGCCTTGTAATATTGGAATTGTGACTATTTTCCACGTGTTAGGAAAGACCAACTTCTGTAACCACCGCCCTAACATAAAGCAATTCAATCCTTGATGCTGGTATTCACTTACTTGATTGCTTAAAACTCATGAATTTCCTTTTTATCTTCGAAGTAGTACCCCGCTAGAGCAGACTTATGTTGAATTAGATTAGTTTATATTATATGTAATGTCCTTTTAACTATAAATCCATACGAATTCATAAATGTATTTGATTGAAATAAACACTTAGCTATACTTGAATCCAGATAATTTATCTTTATACATGCCTCTGGTATGTGACTCAGTTCAGCAATGAACATCTGCAAGTTTTGCACAGGACTACGTTTTAGCTAGCAAATGCAGAGAATTACTATGAACCAAGAAAAACAAAAAACAAAAAAGAACACGTTTCATCTCTGTTATGTATCCAAATAGTGGCAAATCAGTTGAAATACTAGCTAAGGATAACATTTGCATTTAATTAACAAACTGCAATGGCAACAAGAGGCTATGAAAATGCCTTACAGAAGAATTTAACAAGATAAGACGAATTCAACGACGCCACAATTGTAGCTGATAATATCAGTACCATCTTTAGAGCTACGATTACATCACAAACCAGCTTCACCTTCTTCAATGACAAAAGTTACATAAGAGCAGTCTTGCCACAAGCATCAACCTAACCTTGCTTCTCTCCTTAGCACCTGGTAAGTAACAGGAAGAAACCATGAAAAGAATTTGATCAGCAATGAAGCAAACATAGGCTTAACTGAGACTTTCAACAACACTTTCTTCTGGAGTCATAGAAACAGGTTGAATTACA
>JANKOE010000008.1:21483412-21511132 GCA_026284465.1 Erythroxylum citrifolium | reverse complement strand
CTTATATAGAGCTAGGGTACATAGTTATGGAAGTCTTCCTAATTAGGAAGACTCCTTATTTGGAAATATCCCTAATACAGCTAGATATTACAGCTAAGGATACTCTATAAGGATAATCCCTTAATTAAGGTACTATCTATTATTATGGGATTCTATCTATTATGGGATTCTCTACACTTACTATGGATGGCCAACCACATATAGTTGCACATTATTTTTGTGATCTCAACTCTATTGAACTTTACTGGTGCGTGTTCTTTTCTCTTAGCATATGAATATTAAAAATGACAAAATAATGGAGTTTTTTTATAAGAGTAAATGATTAACCAGTCTGGTTCCTTCAACATTTCGCACATAAAGTGAAATTATCAGAGTTCAAAATTCAAGACAGATTTCATAAAATAGGATTACAAAAGAGTTACTGAAGAGTTGAACTTTTTGGATCATTTAATACATAAGTTGATTTCTTAACCACCAAGCCAAGTTTTTATGTACTGAACTAGTTCAATTTTTACTACAACGATGCTAACTGCTGGTAAATTTGAAATCGATTAAAGCCTTTCAGGCCAAGGTTATTGGCAAAGAAAAGAATACATCAATATGTAAAACCAAAACACCAATCATTACAGGTTCAATACAGGGCTTGTTCAAACTCAAGAACTTTCACCATTACAATAATCAGATTTGGAACATTCATATTGTTTACATAGAATAGTTTGAAAACAACGTAGACGTCAAAGCCAACATAAATAAGCTGAAGATGCGACAAGACCGTTTATACATTCTTATCACAAAGAAATTTTGGGCAGCAGAATGTTAAGAAAGTAAAGTTTCATTACTTTCAGGTACACGAACAAAATACAATTGATTTTTATCACTAAAAAATATCTTCAGAAAATTTACCTTGTCCACAATAGTGCTTAGAAGTCCCACACCAATTGACCGCATATTTTCAAACTGAATTGTGCTTATCTATCACGTGAGTCATGGAAAAAGAAACAAACTTCAGAAGCTTCACATGTGACGAAAACTACTATAGCATGTCTGAAGTGGATCCCAAACACTACCTGATAAGCAACTGAAATGAGTTCCTGTATCTGGAGGACTAGCCAATCTTTCGACGTGTTTCCATTAGCTGATTCTTTCCTTGCTAAACAGAGGTCAAAATGGGCAGCATCCCTTCCAACAGCGGCAGGTAAAAGACTCAAACACCTATTTTTCAATAGAACAATGTCCATGTTACTGGAAATACAAGATATAATCTTTCAAGAAATCGTTTGGGTGAGTCATAAGATTGGACAATATAAATCTTAGCATGCCCTGTCCTGCACAACCATTTTAAGTATGGAACCAAAGCTTTTACATTCAGTATTATCAAAACATGTATTCTATACAAGAATATTACTTCAGGATTCTACACCAAGATGTTTATAAATGTCCTATGACAGAATATTAAAATTAATTAGTATTAACCTACTATCTCAAATTGATGGAATATAATCTAGTCCAAAGTAAGTTATTTAGTTGTTTATTATTTTCATACACATACTAAGGTTAAATAATAATTTAATAAAAGATAAGGGTAGCATACTTCAAATTTAAGACCTTTCAGTCATAATGTCTTTGAAACCATGTCAAGAAACCAATCATCTTAAAGTTTCTAAGGAGGCCCAGAATTAATAGCAACTCCTAACATGTTTAGAAAAATTGTCTTGACAGCCATTGAAGCTTAAGCCAAGGCTTCAAATGGAAGTAGGCTTTGGCCAAAAGGTTTGAGTTTAAACATTAACGTCATTGGAATCATTGCACAAATTTTAAAACTCGTTTAGACCTGCCACAGGTACATGATAATTGGATTGAAGAAATCTAGGCATTTGAAATCTGCTTTGAAATTAGGATTCAAATTGGAATAGTAACATTTAAAAATTCTGAATACTTATGCTTCTTCAAGCCTTTAACATTGTTATAACATTCCTCCAGAAGCATTCTACCACTTTCAATCAGAAGACATTTTCATTTGGCAAGAAAACAATCAAACTTACTGAGAACGTCAAAAACATGAAACTTCATACAATATGAACAATGAAGATTCTCAAACGCTATATTGTATCCCTGAAACTAGAACAGAAAACAATGAAGGAAAACAATTAATAGTCTAAAACGCTAACATTCCCTCAAGCCAGCCAACGAATATCCTTCCTTCCTGGTTTCCTAGTTAACTCTTTAAATCTACGAATAAAAATGCCTTAGTCAACATGTCAGTTATTTGATCATCAGATCATATGGAATACTAATTACTCCTTGCTTGAGCTTCTCCTTTATGGAAATGCCAATCAATCTATACATGTTCGATCCAATCTTCACACTGGTTTGTGAGTGATCATAATAGCAGATTTGTTACCATAATATATTCTCATAGGGCCACTTCATTGACATCTAAAACCATTAAGCATGATTTACATATTCCAAGAGTCACTACTTTGAACTCTGCATCCACACTTTACCTTGCAACATCTTGCTTCTTGCTCTTCTACATTACCAGGTTATCGTTATCTCCAAGAAGAAAAATACAATATCTGGGTCAAGACCAACCATTTTCCAAGGATTATCCATGCAATTTCATTAACGGCTCTTTATTGGCTTGGAAAAGAATTCCAATCCCTGCTACATTGTGCAATTTTCAAAACTGCTTTCAATTGTTGTTTTTCTAGATAAAGAATAAATTGACTCACAGTACCTACTAAATAACCAATATCTCGTCTGGTGTGTGATAGAGATGTACAAACCAGCCCAATTATTGGACCTTGTCAATTGTCTCTGTTTTCATCACTTAATAGATGATCCCTATTAATTGGTGTAGTTGCTTGCTTCCAACTCCAAAATGTAGTACATAGGTACACCTTGGCACCTAGAAATGGAAGTTTTCGCCAGACGGAAAAGGATGTACTTCCTTTGTGAAAAAAAATACATCCTCTTTAGAATATTTTACTTCAGTTCCCAACAAGTAATTTAACCTTCCTGGATCATTCAAATTCTCTAGCCATCTCAAGTCAACCTCTCTAAGTTTCAGCAAAAATGGACTGAGAACCTCAACAAGGAATAAAGTCATAAAAGGTATTAGAATAGTGGGTTATGATCAGGGACAACATAACCAATTATCCAAGATTTTGATACTGCATTTCTAGATATAAAGGCTATGAAAATAAAACAAAGAAAAAACATAGAAGGAAGAACAAAAGATTTATAAGGTTCAATCGTTCTAAAGCCTGCATAAAAGACATAAGAGACCACAAGGATCCTAGATTGTGTTATTAGCTAGGCAATCTCATCTATTTGTAATACTAGAGTAATACAAGCTAGTAACAAAAATCTTAAACAGAGTATAGACAACATTCCACTATAAGAGTACTTTATACGATACACATAATAATAATTCTAAACACTGAATCCCTAAGATCTTCAACACTCAGCCTCAAGCTGGTGAGTGATTAACTCCCATTCCAGCTTGCATGCAATTTTTTGCAAGTCTATTCTGACAGGGGAATCAAAGACAATCCAACCAATTTTAGTGAAATTTTTTTTACTAAATATCAACTTGATTACTTTCTTCTTTTCCTTTTATAACAATCTAACTGAAAGAGAAACCTTATTCTTAGATGCTTATCTCATACGCCAATGAACAATGGTGGATCCCAAAACGTTGGTAAAGCTCCTTGGGAGATTGATGACTGGTATTACAAAAGACAACAGTGGCTTCAGTGCAGACAGCTGGACTCGACAAAACATGGTAGTTGTGCTTCTTGTTGATATCTTTGAACTTCAGCTTTGGTGAGAATAAAAGACTGTCTTAAAGAAAGAAGATGCAAGGAAGAATGAAATTGATCATGTGACTGTCAAAAAAGATGATTTTGTTGGTGGCTAAGAAGGTAATAGCACATGAAGTAATGATGGGACTGGCTGAACGTCTCAGTAGTTACAGCGAAGCTGTTTGACATGGAAGGAGTTATGGAAATGGAACTCAAACAGGGACAATTGGTTAAGGAAGAAAGGCAGAGAAAAGGTTCAACACAAGCTCTAATGGTAGATTCCAACAACGATGGGAGGTAGAGCAGAGGATTGTAGATTCTAGCACTGTGGGACATAGGGAGAAGAATGTGAGACAATGACAGTGATTCCAACAGTAGTAGTTTCCCAAACTATATTCCAATAGAGGAGGTGGTCGTTTGGGTCATGTCTAAGTTAGGGTTTATGTTCACTAATAACAGCCACAGTTGGAAACTAGCCTTAAGTAGAGAGAAACAACAAAAAATTTATGTGATTTAGTCAGAAGGGCTACATCTATTGACACAGACAATAAGAGTACTAGATTTTATTAATTAAAAACTTATCATTTGATAATAGTAGTGATACACGCTAAAAATGATAATCTTAAATAGAGTAACATAATATTCTTTAAGATCTTCAACAAAGGCATTCAACTGAGACATTTGATTAAATGAATATGAGGAGTTTGATTAACACAAGGAAATTTTTAGTTTGTCTATCTCCTTATTGTTCAAGCCTTTCACATTGCTTCCATCATAATCTAACACTTTATTGAGTTTCCTTAAACTTAAGGAAATTTACAAATATATAAATATATATATATAGAGAGAGAGAGAGAGACAGTATATAACCTAAAGCCAGGGCAGCAAGCAAGTACTGAATGAAAAACCATATATGAAAACTAAACACACTCAATACAATAGAATCTCTCAAGAATAAATATACAACAGAGAGACAATGTCTATATCATGTTGTTCATATTAAACACTCAATATCAATGAATAAGTTGAACCAAGAAATATAACCCTAGAAGCCCTACAGATAATATTCTATAATGAGTGAATTATTAACTAGAATTTCAAAAGATTTAAGACCTGGAGCAAAGAAACAGTATAGGACAATGCAAATCAACCAAACTAGGGCAAGATCACTTACTCAGCAGCAAAAACTCTGGTTCTGTATCTAAGGTGTTTATCTCTGTTGGGATTAACACAGGAAGCTTCTAGTGCATACTCTTGGACTGGTGCGCCTGTGGAGCTATAGACCATATTTTCATCATCTTCTCCATAGTCTAATCTTGGGTCACTGCCCGTCCCATTAAGACCAACATTTCCTGAGCCGTTACTAATTTCAGCATCTCGTCTAGTTGATGTAGCAAGAACCTGGACGTTGGATAACTTATTCAATTAGCGTTAATCATAATTTATCCAAGAAACAGGAAAAAGTCTATTAATATGCTGGCTAATAGGAACATAGTTCACGTGATACACTTCAAACCTTAATTTGTGAACCACAAGCATAAAAAAGTCCCACATAAACAAGTAATATGCTAGTTATTGTCAAGTAAAAGAAAAGGTTAGCAAAATCATTTTCAAGAAGCATAAATGCATATGGTCATCTAAAAAGTCAAACGTTCTTATTTGGAAAACCAATAATATATAAACCTCTATCCAGTTCGAGAAAAGAGCTCACCATCTTACAACATATTGATATCCAGTGAGATGGACAAGAAGGACATGATGCAAACAGCAATCGTGTAATTGTTGAACGTATCATATTCCCAATCCTAAAAAAATTAAAGCAGTCTGATTATCAAGAAATGGAAAGGAAAAGGTGAAAAGTATGTGTATATATATATATGACTCCTTGAAATATGCATGGTATTTCCTTTAAATACAGCCTGTATCACAGTCAGCAACATAACTGCTTCATGAACAATGATGTTGAATGGCCATTGGGAATGGACACGGAATTGCTTTTGTACTATAGCAATGCAAATTGTTAGAAATGCATGAAACAACATTTATTTGCAAACTGCAACAAAGAACAGTAATCAGTACTGTTATCATTTTTGCTCAAGCAAGTTTTGAAGCGAGTGCATTTTATTAAAAAGTAAGCACCAAAGCAACATGGTTTATAGATGACTTACTCAGAATCTGTTTCTTCGTCCAGCATGTGAAACAAGTTATCTTCAATTTGCTCGCGAATAATAGAAACCTGAAACAACTCCTATCAACCATTGGATACCTTGGAGCAAAGGGTTGGCTAAATATAAAAAAGAGATGAACATTGGGTGCCCAATACTAACCAGGTCTTTTTCAATGAGATGCCGGAGGGTAGAAACAGCAATTTGTCTTAAAGTTGGCTGCTTCAAGTTAAACTAGTTGTGTTAGGTAAAAGAAAGGGAATATAAGCCACAAATACTAACAACTTTAAAACTTAAACAAAACCTGTCTTGAGGAAAGAGTTGATAGGAGGGTTTTAACATGTGAATGAACAGAAACAGCTTGCGGAGCGAAAAGAACAAGTTGCTGTGTGAATCGAACACTCCTGTAACATGAATATGACTCAGTTGGAGCCTCATAATAAAGGGAAAAAAAAGGTTTAACTCCTATTTGATTCCATAATGATTGTCAGAATAATATATGGATCACTATTGGGCCTCATCCAACAGTTTAAACTTTTGGGTAATGCTTTCTATACAATAACCAAAAAGTTAGCAATTAGAAAACAGTTCAAACATCCAATCACAAACTACCCAAAATGAGAAAATAAGAAAGAGAAAAAAGAAAAACAAGAAACATTTATCTGTTGACATACTCCAACAGTGTTGCAGTTTCTTGCCAGGAGCTTATTTCTGCAATGACGGACTGCAAAACAAATTGAATTGGTCAATTGAATATTAACTTCCATAACATAGTAAATAATAAACAAAATGAAAGAAAAGGATATGCTTTCAAATTGAAGATCATAGTCTGGGCTATATGTTATTCGAATACCAGCCACAATTGCTAAAGAAATATAATGATAGTAAATCTCAACTTCAGCAGGAACAAGTCTAGAAGTTCAGGTCTGTGAATGAACTACCTTGCAGCGAGAGAAGAAAATGCTTCCTGGGGCAAGTTCAGGGCCCAGAACAGCCACAATGGCATTTATAAGGCGGCCTACTCCTTGCTGAAGGTCAACCAAACCATTGTCTTCAGATAATAGAATGTCCAGTGCAAGGCCAAGTGTTGCCTGTGGATGAAAAAGATAAAACCAACAAGCACAGCACCAATGTAAGTTTAAAGGCAATTAGAATGGTGCAATTACCAAATGACTGTAGGGAAGCTACATGCAAATACATAGTGCAACCCATATTAAATTCATGCATAATTGATCATAGATGATACAAAAAGGAATTAGGAGCATGTTTTGAATTGAACAACTCCAACTTTATTTATCACCAAGATGACAAAGCTCACATAGGACATACAGCAGATGGTTTTTTAAGTTGGCTGGAAATCCGAACTCAAATCACAAAAATAAGTGTGATTTAGGTCTGTTTAAGTTATAGATAATAGACGTAGGAGCAAGATTTAAATTGAACAACAACTTCACTTTCAATTAATCTATTTAAACATGTATTACTTTTAAATTCATGTATCACGCGGACAACATGAAACATGTAGCACATGAATTTTAGGACAGGCTGGGAGTCAGAAGTTTAGATCCTTTCAATTATGTTTCAGTATTTCCCTTATTTAATTAAGCATGCTATTAGTGTTGGCAACCACTATCCTGTAAATATGTAAGTTCTATACAGACTTTTCTATCAAATTGTAGTTTACGTTTTAGCATTCTAAAACTTGTTTATCAAATCATAAAGGCATAGTTGGGTGCTAGCATTTGTTTACATGCTTTGTGCATCAATCTCATGACAGGTGACCCAATTCTAACTGAGATCTCAATCAATGATGCAACTTCATGGGGTGACATTGAAAGATTTTGAAAAAGGAATGGAATCTAGCACTTAGAACAACATCTTAAGAAATTGCAGCTCAACTTGATTTCTTAAGCTTAGGTGCTAACAAATAAGGAAAGGTTACATATTAAAGAAGATTTAGCTTGCAGGCAGCCTATCAGTGGACCACTTCCTACGCAGGCGTACACAAAAGGTCTACATGGAAAATTAAGACATAAATGATTTCTTCACAGAATCTTTGCGAAATGTTGAATACAAAAAGAAATAGTGAAAGGATTACTAGCCCATTCAAATACTATAATGAAAATTATGGAATCCTTGAATTGGATTGCAAAAATAGAAAGAGATTAAATATATGGTGACTCTAGCAGATAAAAGTGTGAAACTTGCCACATGAAGATTGAACAGTGAATCTTTAACATAGTAAGAAATTCTGTAGTCCAAATTAACTATAAAGTAAAATCACCAACAAAAAACTACGTATAAGATCAATAAACTTCTCAAAAGGATAATATGAGTATATTTTATTTTAGAAGAATAAAAAATGTCATTAGATTCAGAAGTCTGTACACAATATACTACTGAATGTATTAAAATTGACAAAACAAAATGACCTACTGAAGACAGAAGGGTAATAAGTACTTAGACATCTAAATGGTTTGCAACTAGTTATCAAAGACAAAGTAGGAGTAGAGGTACAGAGAACTTTATCTGAAGTATGAAAATGTTACTATAAAGGCTTAACTGTGCTGCAGGAAAAGAGAAGCCAGACTATTCTTGAAAAAAATAGTTTGGAAAATTATAGTTCTTTAATGAAAGGAATAAGCCAATTCAAGATGATCCTACATGCACTGGTACAAGGGAGAGAAAATGGTTGGAAGATAGAAGGAGAAGAAAGCCAAAAGGAGGTAAAAAGTTACAAGTTCCCTAAGTCAAAATTCAAACGATGCTCCAAGTCTTGATCACAAACCCAATAACTGCCCTCAAAAAAGCAATTCATGTGATGGAGAGAGGGGAAAAGAATGACAAGATGTGTTGTGTAAATAGGGATGACAATGAAATGAGGATGCTAATAGTGATGGACAGAATTATGCGGTGAGACGAATAATTTTGCTGGCAAAAGAAGAGGATAACATTCAAAAGTATCAATGATTTGAGAACAAGTGCGCTATCACTAGTCTTTTTTTTCCGAGATGATTATTGATGACAGCAGTTGTAAAGGAAAAAGAGTTATGGAGTCTAGATTTAAAACCTAAAAAGCACCCAAAACCATATACTATTAGTTGGACTAAGGCAACATAGAAGGGTTATCTGGAACAACGTAAGGTAATTTTTTCTATTAAGAAATACAAGAATAAAGTTGACTTTAACACTATGGATAGTAATACCTGTGACTTGTTAACTTTAACACTATGGATAGTAATACCTGTAACTTGTTATTTGGTAAGGCTTGGCAATTTGATATTGGAAAATAGCATAATGGGTGATAATACTTATAGACTGGAGAAAGATGACATCAAGTTTACTTTATTCTCATTAAAAGGAAGATTAAAAACCAAAGCTTCTAAAGTGGAAGGGCAGACTTCTTTTACAGATATACATTCAGGAATCTAAAATGCAAGTTGCATTCAAAATAGACACATACTTTGATTAAGAAGAAATTGTTAAAGGAATCAAAAAAATGATAAGAGGATCAAAGGCAATCAAACCAATAGCAGAAGATGTTTAGATAGAAGTAATGCAAAATTAGAAAAGCTAATACCAAATACAAGCAAGTAGCAGACTAACATCACAGAAAGCAAGTTTGTAAAGTTGAAGATCAAGTGATGTTGTTTCAGGACCAAAAGAATGCGTTGAAGACTTATAGTAAACTATAGCCCAAGAAGTATGGACCGTGTTGGATCTTGAATATCATTGACAATGCCTATATTATAGATCCGATAGTTACAATTGAAAAATTTTTAAGCATTTAGTGCAACAAATTATCCATTTCATTTATTAAAAAATCCTCATCTAAATGATAAAAATTAACCATTTCATTCATTAAAATGAAACCTTAACCAGATGTCCAAGATAGCTTGAGGTTAAGTTTTTCAAGTAGAGACAGTTGATATGGAACCTTTGGCATATGGCTATTTAGGGTAATTCCAATAGAGAAGGCTGTAGATTTTTATGCTTTAACGCTATTTAGGTCCAGTTTACCTTTATTTAATTATTTTCATTATTTAAATAGAAGTTCTAGTAGGATTCACAATCACCATTCTAATAATATGTACTATCATTTTTCTTTTTTAAGAATGAAATAACATAACAGACCTGCACATGAGATACATATGAGAAGCCAGCAGCTTCAATAATCAGGAGAAGTCCATGCAAAGACCAAATCTGTAAGCCGGAGATTGTACTTTTAGCCAGCAAAGAGACTGAGTTGACAGTTGCAGGCACTAAACTTGACAATGCCATTCCTCCTGCACTGCAGGTAAGAAGATTTACTAGAAGATTATAAAACATCACACCCTGTCGTTCTATGGTAAAAACTAAAATCTATACAGCATCAACAAGGAGCAGTACAACAGGTTTTGGGAGCAAATATATTTTAAGCACGCGACTAGATCAATATTACAAAGTTTCATCTGGTACAATTGGAACTATCAAAAAGACGAGTTAGTTTGCAACATGCTTTGCAATTGTAGCAGTAAAAAGGACAAGTTAGTTTGCATCATGCAGTGCAATTATGTAACAATCAAAGAGACAAGCCAGCCCAAGCTCTTAAAACATTCACATAACTGAAAACAAGATGATATCTCTATGTAAAGACAGTTTGAAAAAAGAAAGCAGTTAAAATGTCGGTCCAGACTTTGCTTATGATAGTTCTTAAAAAAACCACATCACCGAGCTATGAATTTATGTTAGGCAAATGACAGCCAAAAAAAAAATTCTAAATGGAAAAGAATTTTTTTTCAATTGACATCACATTCATTTTGACCAATTTGTATCCAAAAATGATAAAGCCCTTTGACATGTCCAGGAAAAGAAATCCACATAGGAAAAAGACTTTAGATTTCATTATTAATTGATCCTTGAAGTACCAATGGGAAGATTCAATTGGCTAAGTTTGCAAGTCCAAGACAAAAATCCAGCAAAGGAACAAGCTGTTTAGATTTTGTAATTACTAGAGCCACAATATTGAATGGCAAGGTCCAGTCGATAGTTCTGTGAACCTACAACATGACACTTAACTCAATATAGAAAATGGATGACTTCCCTTTAGAATACATATTATCTCTTTCCAACAACTTTCTGACAATGGAATCTAAGAGATGCAGTATAAATACGTGACAGATTGTATAACTATTACAGGAACTTAAGGCTTAATTATAGGGATCCTATTTATTTACTTACCTAATTGGTAGTTGAGTAATTTGTATATATATGTATCTCTACCTCTGTGCAAGATATATCCATAAAAACATCTTTCCTCTCTTTGTTCCATGGTATCAGAGCCAACCTTGGCTATTTCTTATTCCATTTTAGTCATGCCCAATGAGCAGACCTTCGGAAATTTTTTGTTTCAGTTTTGCCTAGTCCATCCTCTCAAACATACCAGTGCATGGCAACGGGTGCACCAGTGCCCCATTCTCTAGTTAGATTCGAGTCAGAGAGTTGGAGCCTGACCCCAAATCCAAGCCCAAACCTAATTCAAAGCGTGAAATTAAAAAAAAATCAAGCTCAACTTAAAATTTGATAAACCCAATCTGAGCCCATTAACTTCAAGTCAAGTCAAGTCAGGCTCATGCCCTTTTTCCATCCCTACTCTTAATTGCCCAATCTCTTTATCATGTCTTGTCTAAGACTCTAAAATCACGTTCTTTAAGGTCTCCTTCAACTTCTTGAACTCTTTTCCTATAGAGCCTTCTACCATATTCATTTCCTCGCAAGTAGCAAAAAAGTACTCAATAGTTCTGTTTAATAAGAAATTAAATGATAGTATGCCAAGAATCATGTTATATGAAATACTACAACTAACAATCGAAAAGAGAAAGTTTAGATGCTATTAGCAACGTATAGTACTTTACTAACAATCTTAGTTAAAAACTAACAATCACTTTGTCAGTAAAAAAAGACTAAAATGTATTCTTTTGGAAAACAAGAAAAGCAGACAACCAAAGTTTTCAAGAATATGAAGAGATCACCTGCTAAGAATGCACCCAAGTGCAAAAGCAACGGATCCAGCATAATTCGAATCTGTTGTCCCAGCAAGGTCACTAATCAATGACCTAGTCTGTTTAACATCAACAAAGAGAGATAGAAAGATAATTAAAACTAACATACAAAATATAAATGGAGTTGTGAACTTAAAACTCTATTATACACACATGTCGTCATCATCTCAACATATACTGGCAAATTGATAGCTTATGTATTACTTGAATAAACATTAGAAACCAACTTACCATTCTAGCAGTAAACATATCATTACCAAGGCGAGCTAAAAGACCGAGCCCTTCTGATGATGCTCTACGTTGAGATGCACATACATCTCCCTCTGCCAGAATACTCTACGAAACGAAAATCAATGAATAAGAAAACTTAATGTTGCTTACCTTACCTCATTGCAAGAGAGTCAAAATAATGTCGCCTTAACATTATTACCAGAAAAATTGCCTGCATTGGATTTAAAATCTCAATCCCTAGGGGTTGAGGTCGTAGAGAAATCAAAGCCTGAGGAAAGCATTATTAGACAACATGACATCAGAGCCACATATAAAACTTTAAATAGATTAATTAAAAATAGCAAGCACCTTCAATCCTGCAAGCAACCCAACACAAATATTGGTAATACCGGCAGCATGCCACGTTTGCCTTTTTCCACTTTTTAGACACTGCTCAATCATTCCAAGAAGCGAGAGCATCCCTCCACTATCCTGAGACCAAGTTAAACAAGAAAGAGAATTTATCTTTCCTACAAAACAATATCAGAAAACATAGGCTTAAAATATAATCCCCTTTACCTGTGAAGCAAACATGATTCCAAAGCAAAGAAGCATCTGATTCACCAATACCTTGTTTATTGTTTCGGGCTTCAAGAACAAAACTAATCCTCAGTGAATGGATGCAATGAAATAACAATTGAAAACAATTAGAAAAAACCTACAACGCATCTAAATTTGGTACTTTCACACACAATAGGGCATGCAATTTCCAACTTATGTTGAAGCATCAAGATCAAAAGTTTACATGAACACAAATCCAAGTATATGCACATGTATTATCTAGAAAATAATGATGGTTCAGTTATTGCTAAAGAATCTCATTGATTAAGTTTTATTCCCTTATCCATCTTCACTCTGCTTTGACAGAGAACTAAGGATTAATTTGATAAGTTTTGGAATTCATTTACTATAGATGTATGGTATTTGCCACATATCGAAAACGTACAACTTAGTTCCCTATTGAAAGTACAGCACCATAGTGTAGTATTGCAAGTATACAAGGACATTTCAAACTTAAGCTTAATGCTAGAACTTTTAATATCAATCTTTTACGTTTTCGTAGTATCAATGCTAATAGATTCTTGTGAAAAACAAATTTCTTTTAGAGAAAGATATTTTTGTGAGCGGTAAACAATATCATCCCTTTGATCCATATATTAGTCCTTGTATTGTTTGTAATTATCTGTTATGAAGTGAACCAACTGACAAGTAGCATAAGTGGACAACTAGTGATTTATTGGGTCACAAAAATTTTCTCTCTAACACTCATGGTTGAAGCTAAGGGCAAGGCAAGGTATTCTCCCATTGTTCAGTTTATCCATTCTCCGCAACAACTGTGTACAATTCTTCTGATCAAGCACAATTATCGTATTTGGATTAGATTAATTAAAAAAATTTCAAGCATAACTATTATACTTGGACTAGATTAATTGAGATTTCTTCACTTGTTACAGAGAAGGCAAACCATCTTATAAAGGAATCATCAAATGCAGTTTAGACCACTCAAGATGTCAAATTGTATGCTGATAGGGAAATCCATTGTTTCTTCTATCATTCCTCTTATGAATGCTTTAACAATAAAAGAGTTGTGTGGTGTTGGAACAATTCTTTTCAGGGAAATTAGATTTATTACATTTATATAATATTGTGCAATTTATTTTTCAATTGATTAGTGGAAACCAAATTATATTTGGTTAGTATATTATTGATATTAAAGCTCACAAGGATAGAATAGTTTGATGCTTATACTAATATTATGGTAAAGATGAGGTCAATACATAAGCAATTACTAATGCTGGGCTCTCTCTAAAACTGGGCAAGTTAAATGCAGGTGAAGCAAATACTTAAAGATTTTAGGATTGACAAAATAAAAGTACTAAAGCTATGGTATGATAATCAAGCAATCACACATATCACTTTCAATTCAGTATCTTCTAACCATACTAAAGTGCATTGCAGTTGATTGTCATAGTATTAGAGAAAAGAAGCAACATGGATTATTTATACCCACTCATTTAAGAAGAACTGAACAAATTCTCATTTAATCATTACATGTGTCTACAATGGTGTTTACCAAAAATTGGCCATGATAAACATTAATACTCTACCTTTTAAGAGTGTAATAAGATGAATTATCTTTGTCCCATACCAAAAAAGTTCAACTTTACAGTGCAATCTCACATGTATAAAAGGTCATTAGAACACAAAGATCACATTAAAAACTTTTATGCCAACTTTTAATGCTTTCATTAACTAATCAAATATAAGGAAGAACCTTTGCTTCAGTTTTCATCAGTAAAACTATAATTCCCTTCTCTACATGAACTTTAGATGAAGTAACAAAAACTGCAGTAACAATTATGATGAAAAAGCCCTAAGAACAAAAAACTGAATCTTGGTGAAGTAGATGAAGGAAGCTGCTATCAAAGTTAAACATAAAGATATAACCAACTAAGGAGAAACAGCAATCACCTGAGGAAAGCTTGAGGATTCATCCTCCCATACAGAAGGCAATAGGCCCTCCTTTCCCCCTTGGAAGGCCCGAAGTTCATCCTCAAACCAATCTCTAGGCAAATTATTTATGAAAAAAATAAGGATTTCCCTTGTCATCGAAATCAAAATATAGACAAGAAGAAACCAAAAATCAAAATATAGACAAGAAGAAACCTTCCAGGAATCCAAGGTCCCAACCAGGCATCTCGTTTGTCTAACAAGGACCTCAAGCATGAGCTTTCCTCGTATCTAGAAGCATCCCTATTTCATTTAAGGAATCATGAATAAGAGGTAGCCAAATTATTAAACAGGCAGATGAATTATAGAAAAACAACTTCAGAAACTACTTTTAAGAAAGGTCCACATTTTGTGTGATGAAGGCATATTGAGGGTGTCCATGATAAAGACATCTATAGAAGGGAAAGAAAGAACTATCATTTACAAAGGGAAAGCATTACCTGTATGGTAGTGTACATAATTGGATAATCTGCGCATGTTCACCTTTATAAGTAAAGGGATCAGGGAGTGACTGATAAGCCACTAACGTTTTGATGGAGAACACGTCTATTGCAGGTTTAATATTTGACAGTTCTTTGCCTTTTAGTAACAAGATACAGGACAAAGCACTGTTTCCAAAATACAGTAGCAACCTTCAGACTTATGGAAACAAAACCACAAAGTGCCTGAGTTATTCAGTTAAGAGTATAAGTACCTACTCAGGTACACCATGACGGGTTGAAGTAAAACCCCATTGTTTGCAGTACCACTAGAAATAAAGCATTTCACAAATGCAGTAAGAGCATCTACAGCAGCAGACCAAACCCTTCCAAAGAAAAAAGATGAACGTCAAATAGGATAGTAACTTGCATAATATTATTAAAAAAAATTTGAAAACAACACCCAGCTTAAAATCCACAAATACAACTGCTTTTAGTGCTTTTATCACTAATTCTTATGAATACCTGACTGACTCAACCAGACCAGGACCAACAGGCAGTACAATGCCACATCAAACCCAGCCCAAACAAAGTCTCCATTCATCCGTAACTTCATTGAACTAAAAACTAACATACAAGGTTGTACTTCGACAGAGATTTACCGTATCTTAGCAATTAAATCTCCATTTTGTTTAATTGCCTCTTCAGGATTCCCACTGAAGAGGTCTGCCCACAATGTAAGAATATCAAAGATCTGATCTTCTAACTCCTGCAGGCAACAGACCCAAAATTCATAAGTACTCACGGCAGCCACAGAATAAGTAACACAAGTTTGTCATAACCTAGCAATTAATCTTCTACCTGCTTTGGCATGGAGGATAGGAGTGAAGACAGAAGTAACCAACCAGCTTCTTTTTCAACCGTTGCAGCCAACGGATTTCGGCTAGATTCAGTTAGCATTTTCTTTAAAACTTCAAGTATTGATCTGGGCAGTCTGAGGCGACGAGACCATAAGGTAAGAGCATGAAAGTTCTCAAAACCTAAAGTAACCATGAAATTAAAGCTCAAAGGAATGCAAGCAATACATATATTAGTATATCCCTAGGATGCAAGCACATCTTAATGCAAGAGTATCCCAGTAGTATCTAACATAGTCATATTGAGAAAGATTTGATATTTTGAGCAAAAAATTGGCTGAGAGGATCCCATGTAATAATTTACTTCCATTTGTCAACAGCAATCTCCCTTACATGAACATTGACGCCACAACTGATCTAGATTTATTTAAGACAAGAAAAAAGTAAACATAGAGTTTCATAGAACAGAAGAAGTTAAGTGGAGCAATAACCTTGCTGGATAACCAAGAGGTAACTTTGGTGATATTGATACCAAAGCTGCCAAAACAGTTGCTTGTCCATGTAAAGAATCAAGCTCGACTTTCAAATTGGTTCCCTGTGGGTGGAAAAAGAAAGGTAAATAATAGCAATATTAAGAACAAACCTATAACATTGCCAATAAACAAATAAGAAAATAAATGTAAGAAAAAGTCCTCACACTTACAGAGAGTAATACCAGTCAAATTCTTCCATATTTTACTAAGAAAAGATAAAAAAGAAGCATACAAATTCAAAACTAGGCAGAATCTTAAAAATAGAGCAAAAAGCTTAGCTAATATGAATAAATAAATTAAAGAACCAGCAGAAAGGAGATACGTATTCCATCTATCTGCCAACATCTACTGGAGAGGACCTTTTGATACTCCATGACCATAAATCAGTTATCAACTATTAGGTTCATGGAAAATATAAATCAGGAGTTAAGATGCAAAAGTCCAACTCAACAACAATCCATTAAAATTACACATTGCAGCATTTGTCAACAAATTTATCCATAAAGAAAACATCCTTATGAAGCAAAAGTTGAAATGAGATGTCTAAAGAGCCGAAAATTTCTAACAAGTAGCCAAGGAAATCGAGGTTTTTCGTGAGAATACAATATGTAAACCATCAACAGAAGGTGGAAAACCTTCACTCCTTGAGAATAAGAATGTTATAGGACAAAAGAAATGAACTTTGCAACTTTCCAAACTGAAGAAATGGACAGTTAGAACATCAACATAAAGATATATAGACAAAGAAAAGAAGGTTTTGAAAAAGACTAATCACTCAGTCTATATACATCAGGATGATAAACAAATCAGATTAGTTATCAAGACTATTTCACACAGGAAGGACTTTCACGCTAATAAGCAGAAAATTTTCTTGTTCTCTTTCTTCCTTAGATCATACATTTTTACTTCATTTATTGGTAACTATGTTTTCTGACCATCTTTGTTGTATTCTTGGTTTTTCAAAGAGGTGACTCCACAACATCAACTAAAATTGAAGGAAATATGTTGTTTGTACTGTTGTTGTTTCTACTAGGCGTGGAGAATGCTCTCGCACATTTCTCATATGAGAAGTAAAAGGAAACCTTCAAAATCCTTAGAATATCTAATTAACTTAACCGAAGATCACATAAATCCACATGTTTATTAAATAGTAAACAGCACTGTAAAGATACTTGGTGTAAGTCTTCCACTTAAAAGTCATTTATGATAAACAACTACACTAGACTTGGATCTTAAATCAAGGGACCAAAGAACAAAAGTTGCAAAGATACAAATGGCAATAGAATGAAAGATTCATTTTGGTGATCCCATCAAGGATTTAGCCAAACAAGAAAGAAGAAAACCTGCACACTAGCAATATTGGCTATACCTTCCCAAATGAGACATTATCTCTCAAAGCATTCAGTGTAGTTACACCGTATGAAACCAAACCTCCGACACATGTAGGATCAACCTCAGCAAACACTCGTACTGTCAAAGCAGTCTCAGTGCGTACCTGCCCAAACGAACTTTTCATTCATGCTGAACTAAAAGAAGCTATACAGCAACAACTCAATACGATACAGCTGTTTAGAAAACTGCACTATCAATCTATGGTTTAATTTTTACTAATATGTTTTGGGAAAGTAAAATTCACAATAGAACTGACAGAGCTTTTCATAGATACTTGGTCAGTCAATGTAGGGTAGTATGAAATCTTCATTTTAACGAGATGACATGATGTAGGAGCATATTTCCAGTTAATAATTTATGTTTCCGTATTTTATTAGTTTTCATAAAGTTTTCTTGTTTAGGTTAGATTTCATTTTCAATAAGATATTACTATTTTTCCTATTATTCATAGGAATTCGTGTATGACTTGTTTTTCCTATTCTGGGTAGGGTTTCTAATAAAATTAGTATAAATAGGGGCTTTGCAAGATAATTATAGCAGCCTCTGTATTCATATTTTTATTAAAGGAGTTTTTTTTATAGAAATCATAATTGTTCCAACAACAATCACCCTAATTCTAACCCTACTTTGTTGGAATATGTTGCCCTAACGCCTTGCCCTACATCAAGTGATGTCAGAGCTACTATAGGTGCCATCCAAAATGCAAGGAGATTTATTAAGAAGGGAGTTCAACTAGTCCCGATAGAAGTGCTTAACCATATTGGAGTCATCCAATTTGAAAGGGAATAGCTTGAGCTTGCTCAACAATCTTTTAAAGAGGCTCTTGTTGATAGCATATGTTATTGTCCTTGATAGTAAAGCAAATGCCTTTGCAGTTGATGTGCCTACTTGTACTCTTCAGTATAAAGACATGCCAATATTTCATCACTTTGTGGAACATGGTATTCATGTACAGCTACCTTGGAATAAAGTCAAAGCATTATTTAACTTGGCCAGAATAGTTAAGCAGTTGCATGAGACACAAGTTGCATCATTCTTTACCATCTTATACCATACAAGCTCCCAGACTATGTGGAAGCTTATCTGAGGCTTTCTGTCATTGAGAAAGCCCAAAACAATCTTCAATTAAGCATTGACCTGGTTAATGGGGCTTTGAAGGCAGAATGATAAGTTCCCTAATGCATTATCTATGCCCAATGACTTAGATCTGAAAAATAATGATTGAGTTAAGGCCAACAAACCTTCTATGCTGCTAGTGAGGCAACTGATGGAAATGATCCTTATGCAACTCTCTTTGGGCAACTAGAATTACTTTGCTGCACTATACTATCAAAAAAGAAACCCAATGTTGCAAGTTACCCATTTGGAAAGGGCCAAGGAACTTTACACTAGAGTTCTGGTTCAGAATATAGTTTAATATTTATGCTGTAAATGGTGCTAGAGTAGTTTCGGTAGAAAAAGAACAATTTGATGCATTAAAAGATATTTTAAAACAGATCTAAGAAGTTACAAGTAACAGCATTTTTATCCAGATGCTTGATGTTTGGATAACTTAGCCTATGTTTATTATACTCGAGGCTGTTTGACATTAGCAATGAAGATGTATCATAATTGTTTGTGAAAGTTCTACCATAATAGAGATTCTTGTCTTGGGAACTCCCAAGTGAATGCACTCGGATTGCAAAAGAGGAACTAAAATGAGCTAATCGCGATATCCACAAGGAGTATGTCAAAGTCTACATGTTGAAGCCGTGTTCTTTTTTAATCTGATGAGATTGATGCAAGAGCATACTTGAGTTAATAATTCATACTAGAATAACTAGTGCAAAATCAATTTTAAAAAATTCTCGAATAATAAATAGTGTACGGGATGTTACTTATAGAATTTTTAATATTAAAAGTTACAAAGGAAAGAATTTATAAAAGACCATTAATTTTTATAATGGAATAGATATTTTAGATACTATTTAATACTAATTAACTATGCATGTATGACAAGAAAAGAAATGAAAAGTTACTATCAGTGAAAAAATTCATTTGGCATAATTACATGTGGATATATATAAAATTAGAGATAAAAGTTAGAATCATAACAATTTAATCACAATATTTACTAATTTTAAGCTCAGATATTTTGTATTACTCTAGAATATTCTTTTAGTATTTTAAAAAAGATTAATGTTTCTAGCAATCTTAGTTATCACAGTGAATTAATTTCTTAGGATTCTATAAAAATTTATTAATATTAAATTTTATTTTAATAGGACTGTGAATTGCAAAAGCAAGTGAATTTTATACAATGAAAATTACTCGATCAAATTTTAGAAGACTTTTAGTATTTTAAATTTAAAGAAATTCCACCTTAAGGTTTTTATATTAATCTTAATTGCAGTGGATTGTGGAAACTATTGAATCTTTTAACTAAATAGCAACTACTCATTTCAATTTTTAATTTTAAAGAAGGTTTTTTATTCTTGTGGCATACAATATTATTCTTTTTAGGGATATATTTCACACTTAATTGTCTTGGAAAGTTATTTAAGATGGTCAGATTAGTTTAAGACTTAAGATTGACTTTAGGTATGGGTTTGAAACCATTAATTTTTGGGTTAGGTTTCTCAAAGTAGTTCACAATGTTAGGGGCCATTGATCATTCTTTCCTAGTTTTTGGTCAAAAGACCAACGTCTACTCGTCTAGTTTGTTTTGCCATTCTCTAATCTATCTCTACTTGAAACTAGTTGAGTAGAGACTATCTACTTATAGCTCCAAAACCAATTCTATCCCTTTCCAACCAAAGGAACCATAACAGAGTGTGCAGAAGATTTCAATGCTTACTAATTAGTCAGCCTTCCAAATTTTCATACCAATTAGATAAACTAGGGACAAGAAGAACCAAGATAAAACTAGGGACAATATTAGAAACTAATTTTTGAGTAAAGTCAAACATAGACAAGCTTTGTGTTATAGTTTACTAAATGATCAATGATCATAAGGACTTCAGAAATTCATAAGTAAAAGAATTGATAAGGACAGTGAAACTAACTAGGAGATAAATGAAAAAGAATTCTTTTTCACAATATCAAAATATAAATGCATCAGTTATTTAGTGCAATTTTTTTAAAGTAACAAACATATTCTCAAAAATTGCAAAGTCCAACAAGAAGTCTTAAAAGTTGATTTTAGTATCAATTATCCAATCAAATATATTCAACATCCCAATTAAAAGTAACAAAATACTTACAAGGTTTGATGAATGAGATATTGCAACATCGACAGTTTTATCAAAGATTTCACGAAGTTCTGATGGAACCTGAGAATGGATAAGCAAAATTCAAGCAATATGCAACCAAAGTTGCACATATAAGCATGCAAGACAACCAAGGAACCAAATTATAAACAATTTAGCCAAACTTTAAAGGACCCACACAGATGACTCATCACTGATCCAGTCTATTTGTTGCCTAGTATTATCAATTAGGTATATTGCATGCACCTAATGCTTTTCTGAAATGACATTTTCCTAAAATAGGGGGGAATTGAAGAAAAGTAGACATTTCAAACATGTGAAATCGGTACTCTTGTAAATCAAATGTTCTGAAGGTTACAGAGTGCATAATCTTATTATACATCAATTTAGCCCATTTAATACTATAGTAGGTTTTGTTTTAGATTTGTTGCCCTACTGAAACATGTTTTACAAAGAGCATATAACGTATCAAAAGTAGAATCAAATGCATACGACCCCTTACCTCACCCAATGTTTTCAATGTATAAGACAAAGTACGAAGAGCAGCAATTTTCATTGAAGGACCAACACTAGGAGATTCCAGCTGCAATTTTCCATGAGAGAAGAGTCAAGACAAGAATCAACAGTGGCAAGAGAGCATGTGTGTTACTCTAGCAAACCTGTTTCCCGAGGAAAACTGAAAAGCCCCTTTGAGTAGGCTCAGTCATCTGATCAGTCACACCAACCCGCAAAATATACAGAACGCATGCCTCCAAGAAACCAAAGAGTGGAAAGTATTTGTTTATATATTTTGGATATCATAATAATGTAACTACAATGCACATCAATCCAATATAAAGTTCAATCCTTCATAATTCCATCCAGGGCTAGAAAAACGAGGAGCTATAAAATTTGAGATGAAACACAAATCACAATATGCTTGTCCTCATCAAAACAATTACCAATCTTTGCTTAAACCATAACATAGCATAGATTTCATACAAATCATGTAAATTAGTTTCTTTAGCATCATATCCAATGATGTTAATCATTCAAAAGAAATTCCATATACGAAATTCTAAGTTTCTAAGAGAAGATTTTCCTATCAAACCAGCATTGGTATTCCTTCCTTCCAAATTTATTGGGAAACGATTATTCTATCGCAAATCTTTGCTAAAACCATAACATAGCACAGATTTCATACAAATCGTGTAAATTAGTTTCTTTAGCGTCATATTCAATGATGTTAAATGCTCAAAAGAATTCCATATACTAAATTCTAACTTTCTTAGTCAAGATTTTTCCATCATACTAGCATTGGTATTCTTTCCTTCCACATATATTGGGAAACAATTATTCTACTGAAAAGTGCTAGTAGTTATGCCTAACTAATGATTGCCTCTACACGTGCTAATTTGAGAACAGATGAGCAGCTATTAGTATCGGTAAGCTATATTTATCTCAGGTTTTTCTTCCATTTAATTTGTATACTGATTTGTCTTCTATTTCCTTTTTTTTTTTTTTGCAAGGCCATATAATAAGAGGAAGTCATGCCTCTACGTTAAACATATGACTATCAAAGAATAATGTAGAATTTGCAGTACAATTTTTTAGACAAATACCAGCGCATGGGCATCGACATGAGGATCTATGCCAAGCATTTCCATAACTAGCAGGGCATAGTTTTGAAGCTCAATATCTGGAACCAAATACTTTAGACGAATTGCCTGCAACATGAATGAAATTCATGGAACAATCAGCATAAATTGGATGTCAAATAACAAAGATGTGCAAAATATTGTACTCCAAGCCAAGCTAAAATGCTGAAGTAATGGGCAAAACATATAATTATGTACCCATGATCATAAAAAAAATCTTAATGAGAAAGTATTACTCTAGTAAACTATATTACTGACACCATTCTTAGTTGAACATCCCACCATTTCCATAGACATTCTCAAGCGAATCATTGAAAATTTAGAATTTTGACAATAAATTTACAAATGGACTAAAAAGCAGCCCTCAAACAGTTTTAAGAGAAGCAGCAAACCAAGAAATTATACTGATCAACAAGAGGAGAAAGATGGTTAGAGATTGAAAAGCAACCATTAGCATTGTTACCTGTAAAAAAGAGACCCATGATAAGGTAATGCCCATCCGAATGTCCTTCACCCAAGGCCCACTTGCTGCAATTTCAGCCACCGATGAGTACTAAGGGAATATCAATACGAAAGTATGATATATTTTTTATTTAGCTTATGCATTAGTAGATAGCAAATTACTGATAATGCAAAACACACAAACCTTATTGCAATATAAAAGCACAATGTTCATAAAATAAAACCATACCAGAATGGGAAAAGAAAGCATATATAACAATTGTGCATGCTCTTACAACAGGAAAAAGACATTATAGCTTTGAAAGTTCCTTACAAGAATGAGGAGGTCAAAAGATACTCAGAAAGATTATTATAGTACTTCAAAAGTTCAACAAAATATAGCCCTACAATCACCCCCCTCCCCCCCAAAAAAAGGCAAAGCACTAAAGTGTACAAGAAAAAAGAATTTAATCTGAAAATAAAAATATATAAATATTAAGGATTATAATTGAAAATTTTGGCATTTCTAATGAACCAAAAATACCAAATAAGAGCAAGAAATTAGCATCATATAGAAGCTTCTCAATCTTACCTTCAAAATTCATGAAATTTATACATGTGTTCCCACAGGAACAAAGAGGATATTCAGAACACTATGGAATAGGTCAAATCAATACCTCTGGAGAAGGGCAATGCTAAATGCCTTTGCAAGCCACCTTCTAATTTCTTTGCATGAGTGGAAGAACTGTTTCCGCGGGACTGAACCTGTTGAGGCAAGATTAGCTAGTAAATTAATAAATTAATAACATGGAAGAAAAACAAATAGAGAAGCATCTTCCAAAGACATAGAAAGCAAGAAATGAAGAAAAAAAGAAGAACTGGATATAAACTACATAGCACATATACCTGTGCCTCTGGATTCATTCCTAAAGCAAGTAATGAACCTAAAGCATCAGCATAAGCATCCCGAACAGATGACATTGGATCCTCAAGAGCCTAGAGAACATCAATATCATGGATAGAGGTACAGATACCGCATGAGCTTCTCAAATATTCAAAACCTACCTTAGTAAAAGAGTAACATGCGCAAAAAACTAAGAAACACCTACCTTAACACAATAAGATGCTAAATTATCAAGCTCCCCAACTCCTAGATTTGGCCCACCAATCATAGCAAATGCCCTCAGACAACGTGCTGCAGCTATTCTAACAACAAATGATTTATCCCCAACAGCAAAACGTGTTATAACACGGTAGGCCTCAATATATGCTGACGAGGCAGCATTGCCGCCAGAGCCTTCCAAAGCTTTTTGAAGCATGAATAGTGCCTCTTGTCTCACAAATTCCTGGAATTTTATTAAAAACGGGTAGCAAAGCCAGAAATTCTAGGCACTACAAAAATTGAAGGATCAAAAAAATAAAATTTTTATGCAAATAGGAGAAAGTTTAAAGCCAAGAATATGAGCATCAAATATGATCAGAAGTTTAATTATGTAAAATCCAGGGCTGCACGTTTGACAATATAATCCAAAATAAAGGGAACAATCCAAAAGGAAGTTAAAATATATTCATGCTCTAGCCAACTCCTTAGTAGTAGAAGGATAGTGACAGTACCAATATAATACCAACATTCAAATAGTCATTAGTATTGACAGTATCAATCCTAAGCACAATAATATCCACAATATTACAAATCGAATAAGACGTACCTCTTGAAACTTCATGAGCTTTGCCACAATATTTGTTGTTTCAAGCAAACCCGACGTGATTCTTCTACCAAAATATCGATATAGCTCTCCCAGACATTGTGCAACACCTACAAGTATTGATTACATGAAAATTTGGACACAAACATGCAGCAAACAACCAATCAAGCAAATGATGGGATAAGCATAACAAACATAACTTTATGGTTATACTGTGCCTTATTTTTTGTTTCCTTTCCTGGGGACAGTCACAAACACTTTTCCAATTCCTCTCTCTAATGCAAGGGAGACAGAGGGGGGTACCATAACACATAGAGCAAAGTCTATAACTAACCCAATAGAATAATGCTCAAGGACGATATACACTGTTCTTTTATCAATTGTGAACAATCTGAAATTAATATTTTAGCAGTTAAAAGAACTAGATAGAAAGGACATGACAACTAATAGATTTCTAGCCACCATGGGATAACCAATCCAACATAAATTTATCAACAAGAATAAATTTAAGTTGAAACTGTGATGTCAATGTTAAAAGGAACATCCAAAATGAAGATGAAGCCCAAGTCAGATGTTTTTACAGAAGTGCCAATTTCCATTCTCCAAATAAATTGTCATGCAATGGGACATTCTTACTATTTCCCAAAGCCAGCATGATTCTCATGAACATGAAGTATCCATAATTCTTTACGCTAAACGAAGACCTACATTCTAGTTCAATTGTTCAGATGCCAGCAACATAAGGTTATATATAGAGATCATAAACAGAAAATTTGCTGTCTTGATTCTCCTCAAAAGTATACACGGTTTTCTGAAACATAGACGTCAAACATAACCCTATAGAAAAGCGAGGCAACACCGCTGTGAAGGCTAGCCCCTAAGTTAACTTCCTTAACCTGCACTTATGCTACCGATTGCCTCTTAACATATCACGCAGGAAATAATCCCTTAAACAGCCAAGTGAGGACTCATTTGCAGTTTCTGAGAAACATAATCATTTGCTAAATTCTCGCTGCATTATTTTAGCATACAAAGCCTGCCTGATGTTTGGAACGCAAATTGCATCATTAAAATTTAACTCAAGATTAAGAAAAGTTTTCAATCTAGATGCTACATTCTTTCCCAGTTCAAATGCAACTAGAAAAAAAAAAAGGTGAAAAGCGTATCAAGCAGGAAATTAAACTTTAAAAGAAAAAAAGGAGGATATGAACTAACCAGCAACTCTCTGAGGCTCACTCTTCTTTCCATCGGAGAGAAAACCTTGAAGACTGCTGGCTCTCGAATATATAGAAATGGTATCCCCTTTTGATATGATCTTCGTCATGGCCACAGACGCCAAATGGCGAACAGGTCGCCGCGCACCCAGAACAAGCAACGAGTACAACGCATCCTCGCATTTTCTTTGCCACAGCAAAATAGAATCCTGAAACCGACATTTCCACATCAAACACAGAACAACACTGAAGGAAACATGTAAAAGACAACTGCATTGTATCGGCGAAGAATGGAACAAAAGAGACCTTGGGCTCTTCTTCGATGGCTGCGATGAGATCGGAGAGGAGATCGAAGCAGAGGAGAGGATCGGGTGATTGCTGAGACGAGGAAGCGACGATGGACTCTAGTTGCGCCACCAGGACGCCGAATCGAGAGAGAGGTACGTTCTCTCTCACGTAGTTCTTCGCCATTAACAAAAGAGGATGTGAAACAGAGCCCCAAGGGGAAGAGTATCAATCGGTTTTCCACTTAGACAGCTAAGAAGCTTTAGCTTTCACTGGTGTTTCTATCCTAAGGTTTGCCTCGTAGATAATGAATTTTGAGTTATTTCCTAATATGACTTTAATAAGATCTTATGGTCTTATATCTTCTGATGTACAGGATTTCTATAGAGGGGCAAGTGCATAACATAACTCATTGTAACTGATGGAGGGCAACAAATGCAGATTTTTTTCGCAAGCGAGTATTTACTCATTCGTTCATAAATCGGGCGAAGTACAAATATTGGAATTGCAAGTCAGAGTTATTAGTCTTGATCTCACCTCATGAACTCCCAACACGATCTCACCACAACTGAATACGACGGACATGTGGCGAAAAAACTAAAAAGTGCGCACAAGAGAACAGGATGATCCTCCCCCTCCCGTGCCAGATCTACCGAAAAATTCACCTAGCTATAGTGCAGTGGTCACTGAATGTTGGGACTCGATCTCAAAACCGGACCCTAATCTAAAAAACAGAATCGAAACTAAAATAGGGAAACAAATCAAAAGCAAACGCGAACAAACGCGTGCGGAAACAAACGAAAGAAATCGCCTCCAAAAGAACGGAATACAAATCGGATCGGAAGTCATAAAGCGGAAACACAATCAAAAGCGAAAGTATCGAAAGCGAATCGAAGAGCTCGGAAATCAACGAAAACAAATCGCTTAAACGAACTGATACAAATTCCGACATCCATAGCGTATATCTTCGAAAACTAAATTAGCGTTGGAAACCTTAGATTAAGCCAAACCGAAACCCGATATAAATTTTTTTCTTTTCTGTTTCATTCTTAGTCATCTTTATTCAATCTCCTAGCAAAGCAATTTGATTTCCCCTTTGAAAAAATCATCCTTAATCCAAATCTCAAATCCTAAGATTCTTCTTATTCCATCATATCACATCAATTTACAACTCTTACCATTTCATTTGCCATAA
>JANKOE010000008.1:21379379-21402736 GCA_026284465.1 Erythroxylum citrifolium | reverse complement strand
TTATTGCGTAATACTCCTTTGATACCTTGAAAAAGGATCTAAGAAACTCTAGGCTCAACCTTCTATCAACCAAAATTTGCCTCATAAATGGATCAAGGTAAAATCCATAGAAAACGCTAAAAGTAAAACCATTCTTGAAGCTTACCACATTTCATTCGGAGTAACCCCCAGAAACATTCGCAATTTTCTTTAGCTTTAATTGTGTTCGTTTTGATAGATAAATTGCTTAATTTAATTCCCCATTTTTACACAATCGCTTAGTCCAATTAATTAAATGATCCAAGCCTAGTACTTACACAATTACTCACCGTGGGACGATATTATACTGTACTACTTGAGACTCATGAACTTGCGAAATTGCAGCAATCTTACAGACTAAAGTATAAAGATACTTAAACAAACGTGCAAGTACTT
Source organism: Erythroxylum citrifolium (assembly GCA_026284465.1). Lineage (NCBI taxonomy): Eukaryota > Viridiplantae > Streptophyta > Magnoliopsida > Malpighiales > Erythroxylaceae > Erythroxylum > Erythroxylum citrifolium. Next base: position 21,402,322 of record JANKOE010000008.1, on the reverse strand, counting down.
GTTAGAGAACAAGTTCACTAAACTGACCCCTATGAAAATTACTTCTATACAATTATTTGTATGTCTATGAAAATTCTCATTATGATGATTGTGTAAGTGATCATTTGACTTAAGATCTCCAAAGAATCTCGTATAGGAATTATTGTGCTTTGATATTACAAGCAATGGTTTTCCTCCATCTAATGTCTTTATGTGCATCTCAAAATCTCACGTAAGGTCAACACCTGTGGGCAGAATAACCAAACATGAGACCAAAGACATCCCAATGTGCAAGCAAAACAATTCAAAATAGTAACTCGAAAGGGCACTGTGATGACTACATCCTCATCAGCACTCAAACACAAGGGATACATCTTTATGCTATCATCACATTGTTTATAGGCATATGATATGTGGTAATGTAACATTAATAAATGCAAAACCTGAATGCACAGTCTCATTGTCACACACTAGTGCTGAAGACATTCTCTGAAAATTTTATTTGAGACTTTGTGGCAAAAAAATCTCATTGGAGTGACTATCGTCTGTCACCAGACACTGAACCGACTATTCGAGACACGAGAACCTCATGTATCTCTCTTATGGCAAGTTCGTTGCATGAAAATTCACTCAAAATGGCTTTAGAATGTCTTAATTCCTTTTCCGAATAACTATCATGCAATCCTGAACACTGAACATGAGACCCGAGACACGAAAACTAAGTATCTTCCTCGTGTAATGTTCGAAGCATAAAAAATTCACTCGAAATTAGCTTCAGAATGCCTTAATTCCTTGTCTGGAGTTAAACTTTAATTTATTACTAATATAATAAATCTAGAAAAATGGAAAAACTCACCTTATGAATTTCTTAGACCCAAAAACTGGCCCAAACCACCTCGAGGCACCCTTACAGGAAATCTGAAATTTTGGATTTTTTGTTACTGTAGCAGCATGACGTCAGCGCAACATCCGATGACGATGGCATCCACTGTAGCGCCGACGTCAGTATGACATTAGTCGCTGACGTTAGCTACGTGTGGAGGACGTGTACACGGGCCATAGAGCGACGCTGTTGGAACCCCATCTTGGTGAGACACGTGTCCGACGTCCTACGTGACATCTGGACGTGTATTTCACGAGGGAGGGATTCCTCACCACAGAAGAAAATGTCAATCCAACTTATTTTAATGTCACTCGAACAGATTTTGTAAGATTCACCCTAATAATCCTCAAATAAAATTGATCTACTTAGAGCCCATAATTAAATCTAATTCCTAAGTTAAAATAAAATTTCATGTCTCGAGATTAGTTAGAAATAAAAATCTCCTCAATCGGATCTCTACAGATAGAGAAATCGCCTAACTACGAATTGACATTCAGTAACTCCACACAATTGGCTTCTTTGTATAATCCCGTAAATATAAACTCAACCCCGAAAATTTGAAACTTTTCATGAAAGGGGGTAGAAATTTTTTTTAATAGAAAAATAATGCTTCGAAAACCGAGTAAATCGGAGGTCAAATGAAGAAGTTGAAAACAAAAGAGTAACAAAAAATCAAAAAATAAACTAAAAAAAAAAGAAAAGAAGAAACAGCAAACGGAGAGTCGTGATCGCGAGGACGCTCGTTGGCCAGGCGCTTGTCGGGCGAGACGCTCGCACCAGCGAGCGCTCACACTCACGAGGGTGCGAGTCCGAGAGAAGAATCAAAATTTTGTATAAAAAAACTGCAAAACCTTCAAAAATTAATAACTTTCTACCTAGAACTCCAAAATTTTCAAATTTAGTGTCTATAGAAAACTAAAATAAAACCCTACAACTTTCATGAAGGATTTAAGAACTGATTTAGTCATTAAGGGGGTCAAAAATTGCTTCAAAAATTCTGCCTAAATTCAAAATTTCCTACATAAGGTCAAAACTTTGAAAATTCATATGTTTTGACAACACATTTCTTGATTCCAAATTATAAAGCAACCTCACCATATAATATTACATGATTATTAAACATATACAAAGTACATAAATTACATTAAAATTCAACACTTCTGCATTTACATGAAAGTCAAAATCATTACAAAGCTTTAGAGGGCATTTTAGCCCGAATACATTGAAAATTCGAAGGACAAAATACAAAGTACATCTGTTGTCCAAAATGCTATCTAAAGCTTTGTTTTCAAAAGTATGACTTCAAAAGCAAAACGCATCGGAGTAATGCCTCAATCCCGATGCGGTGACTCTGTTTCTCGCTCGCTACCTACGGAGGGGATAAGGGTGTGAGCTCGATGGCTCAGTGGGTAACAATTTAATACTCAAGCATAAGCATACAAAAGTTTCTTAAACAATTATTTACAAGTAAATATTTACTAATATCATTTTCCGATAAAACAAAACATTTACAAAGTCAACAAATATAACACAAAAACACATAATCACATAACAAATGGTTTGAGTAATCCTAACAGAACGTACTACACACTTCCGCCAAGCGGTCATGTGTAGCCGTGAACGGAGGGGAGTCCGAAATCGGAACTCCTGTGCCACTAGCGGGCAGGCGAGAGAAGCCTGTAATAGACAAGTGCACTTGCTAACGGAGGGGATCACTACAAACCCAAATAATCATGTATTTTCACATATTCACACTTAATTGCCTAACATGACATTTTTCCGAAATCACATAATTCAAGCTTTTTTCATTTGAAAAACAATTCCCATATGTATTTATATACAAAAGACATCTAATACAAGTTCAATTCATCGTAACTGATAATTCATTTAAAAGTTGTAAGTCATCGGAAACCATTTTAGGACATTTATTTCAAGACAATTAATTTACTTATTAACTCAAATATTAAAAAGTCACCCATCTTAATTCCTTAAGCTTTATTCTTCGACCAATTGCCTTCCCTCTAACTCTTCTTGCCTTTCTTGACCTTCATCAAACATAAGATTTCAACCTAACATGAGTTGTCAAAAATTGACAATTCTAAGGAAAGGAAAAACATGAAACAAAACCTAGATAACCTTACCTAAGCCTTTCCTAAGCTATTACAACCAAAACCTCTCTCTAATAATCAAAAATTTCGAAATTCTTACCTTAGGGATGAAACCCACGAATTTCTCCTCTTGCTTCTAATGGAGGATTAAACTCTTCCTTTTTCCTTTTTCTTCTAAGAAAACCCTCTCAATCACCTTTCTAAACTAAGAAAATCCAAAACCCCTTCACTTTCTTCTTCTTCTTCTTCTTCTCTCCACTTAGCCGAAAGCCTCTCCCTCTCTTTTCTTTGAAAGAGTCGTGAACTTCTCTCTAAGGCTTAGCAAATTGTGTTTCTTAAACTAAATAAAACCTAAGCCTAAAACTACGTAGTTTCACTAACCTCTCATTTTTCTAGCAATTTCGTGAATCTCCTCTCATCCAATGACCATTATTCTTTCTTTCCTTCTTTTTCCTAGTCAATTTTCGTAACTTGTCCTACCTCCTCCCTTGTTTTATTTCTTCTTCATTTAATGGCCTTAAAAGACTAAAATGTCCCTCCTTATAAGCCTTTAACCTTAAAAACCTAAGCAAACTTCCCAAAATGCCCTCACTTCATCTTATTCTTTTAATTCTAAAATTTTATCAAAATTCTAATTTAACTAAACCCTTCATTTAATAACCTTAACCTAAGCAAATAAAACCCTAAATTAATTCTAACTAAAAAAATTAACAAACTAAACCTCAAAATAAAGTTAAACAACTTATATACTAAAGAAAAGAAATCGGGGCCTAACAGAAAGGGGATATATTATTTCTATATCCCTCTTTTTAAGACTATAGGATAGTAAAATTTGTCTCATGCCTACGATTATCTAGGCTCGATATTGTTGTTAGCCTCTTCATTAGTCTGGGAACACCTTGCTTTTGATAGTTTCTAGGGTTCAACAATGTTGTTAGTCCTTTCACTGGCCTAGGAGCTTCCTATTACTATTAAAGCATATCTATGAGAGTACCTTAATTTTCTCTTATAAATTGAAGAATATGACTCATATTGATCCTCTAGATTGGTTATGCTGACACTTCTATTGGAGAACTCTTGTTGTCTCTAATATTTCCATTATTGAATCTTTAAAAATCCTCATCTTAACTGTGGCTTTTTTATCATATTCCTATAGACAGTGACAATTGATATAATACAAACATGTCCTTTTTCCTTATCCATATGTTAGCCAAAGACATGCATTATTAGTTGATGAGCTTATACAAAACAATTGAAGGGTACTCTAAAATTAACATTTTGGAAGTTGAGAGAAAAAAGTCAAATTGAAAGACAATCTATGATTGAATCTATACTTATTCTTACCTCTTGCCTCCTTTTATTTCTGCTTACTAAGAGGTGTGTGATGGTTTAAGGCTAAAATTACAAGTATATCTCTAAATGAATATGATATGATATAAGAGAGGTATCTTGCATGAATAAAGCAGAAGCAATGTTATAAAACAAAATGAGATGTTAGAGAGGACTCGCAATATGGGCCTTACCAACTTTTAACAATACATTGGAATCAAGATAGGGAGCTTAGTGGCTATAAAGGAACAGTTTATATTAACTAGTTACAAAATGAAAAAGAGGTAAAGATTTGATGATGTGTACTATACCAAAAATATTTGGTATCTTATAAATATATCTTTAACTTTCTAAACTTGAACAAAGCATTTCACTGAAATAAAGTTATTTTATTGACATTTTTAGTCTTCATCAATCAAATTGCTTACAAATAGTTAAATGATAACTAATAATTTTAGACAAAAATTGATCCTATAATATACCATTAGGGAAAACATTAAGAGGATACATAGTTGTAATCAATCTAAATAATAATGACATTATTATTTAAAAAAATGCATGTCATCAGCAGGTCAAATTTAGTTCAGATTCTCTATTAAGTTTTATTTATTTGATAAATGCTTGAGCCTATCTTTGGAAATGAATTAAATACGCTTAATTTTTCATTGAGAAATTGAAAAGGGATCCATCCCATATGCAACAGAAGAAGAAAAAAAGTTTTCGTGTACTTAGGAAAACCAAAATCTTTTTAATTTTACAACATGATTAATTTATAAACACAATAAAGCATGAACCATAAATCATACTTTATTCTAAAAATTGATTACTTTGTCTATAGCTTCCTTTAAATCTAAGGTATGTGAAAACCATCATAGTCACACAAGTGTTTAGCCTTTAACAATATCCACATTAACAAAAGAAAAACTTTACAAGTGATGTAAAGAGGGGGAAGCTAAGGGCAGTAACTCCCGTAAAGTCTAACTAAGTACTAATTAAGTTCCATAAGATCCAATATGTAATATTAATCTTTGTTTAGGAAATATATAATATGTGATTGTAAAGTTTATCAAACTTTACAATCAAGTCCAACTTGATTAAGTTACTTGTTTTCTCTTTAACTATTCTATATGTAGCCTATTAGGTTCTTAGATATATTGACAATGGATACAAATTATAGTCTTAAACTATATTTAGAATTATATAAATTAAACTTCTTTAATTTATTTTTAATTTTCTAATTAAGTAATATATATCTATATATCAAGATTGATGTTAACAACACATCATGATCACCTAATTATTAAGAATGTTAAAGTTGTTTTGACTATCCTTTTGTACATAATTTGTTTGTGGAATTCAATCCTCTTATATTACAATGTTTCAATCAAACATAAAGTATGAAATAGATGTATTCTTTATTTGAATCCAATCTTATTAGTTCTTTGATGTTAGTAACTAATTCTTTTAATGACAATTGAAAATTATTTTTAAATTTTTACTCGACTTTATCTAAAGATTTTTTAAATCAATACTAATCGAAAACATTTGTATATTAATCAATCAACTACTTTCATATAGTTCATGCAATATGAATACCAATTGAATTACCCTTGATTGGGGTAAGTCCTAAATAGTATCAAAATATATCAATCCCTATATGAGATACTTTAGACATCTCAAATCAAAAGATCATTTATCTCTACTAGTTAGAGGTAAGGTTGCGTACCACTAGACCTCTTTAGGTCCCACGTATCACCGAAATTTCTACTGGGTTTTGTTGTTTAAATCAAAAGATCATTTATACAATTATCACAATGGATATTTCTACATTCATATAAGTAATATTACGTATAGAATTTTCATATTGGTTCAGTTTAATAAACTTATTTTATAATAAGCATCCACACATTTGTTTAAATATCTTCATATTTCAGTCTATAAGATCAACAACTTTTTTTCATAAAGGTTAAATATATAGTCTTTTTGCTTTATTAATATCTAATCTTAATAGAGCAATGATTAGAAATAATTTAGAGGTGCTACATGAATATAATAAGAATCTCATAATTATAATTTCATCATCATTTTATTTATAAATTATATTTATCTTATCTCATCTCCCGTACTAATTAAGTAAACAAATATGTATAAGATAAAATATATATTTAATTAATTATATTACAAATATAAGACCATTCAATTCAATGTAGACATTGAGCAACTTTGAATGAAGATTTTCAATGGTGGAATAAAATCAAGATTTGAAGAAATTTGTGAGCCAACATATCTGAAGTAGCTATCATTTAAACCTTTATTACATACGTTTAAGTCATTATTTTCAGATTCCCATACACGTCTTTGAAAGGCCTTTAGTCAAACAATGTGTGCAAACTACGACCACGCATGTGGGAAGCATATTCACTATGGACCAAGCGAGAAGAAGTGAAGATAATGGATTCCAGTTTCCAAAAAAGGAAATTATATGGTACATGTCCTAGGCAAGATAACAACATAAAATCAAATTAAAGGCAGCTAATCAATGTGCGGACTTTCTCGCTAAGCAAGGTTCCTCAACTATGATTCGATGGTCTCTTTAAGAGAACCCAATCCCAGGACTACATCTGTTATTCCAGAATGATCAGAGATTCGTGACATTTTTGCGACGTTAGCCCTTACTAGTTTTATTTCTCCTTTAACACCAAAAAATAAAAAAAAGGAAGCTAGTTAATATTTGAAGAGTCAGTTGTGTTTTGCAAACGCACGATTTGGTCTCAATATCCAATAGGTCCCATTAAAAAGATTTTATACCAAAGTTCATAGCCGATAAAGTTGCTTTAACCCAAATGTCTAATTCCACTGAAACATGGGAAGAGAAAAGGGATAAGATTCTTTCCTTCATAGAATCTGCCATGCAAAGCTCTTGGATAGGCAAATGGTGTGGCAAGACTCTTTATTCTCTGAAAATGTTCCTATCTTTCTTCTCCTGCTTTTTGACCATTCAAGCTTCGCATTTCTTTTAGCAAAATCTGTAAATTCCAACAACTCCAGTCCTATCCTATGCACCAAATCGAAGTCGAGCCGTAAAACGTTTTGGAGGACTTCTAAATAGATAAGTGAGCCCAATTAGACCTATCCGTCAGGCCCAAACATAATTGTCCGAGAAAGGAGAAGGAAAAGGAAAAGAAAGTACATCAGCAGCAGTAGCAGTAGCACAAGTTCCAGAAAGACCTAAAACCCACTGTCGAGACTCTGTCTTAGCTCTCAATTCTTGCGCATTTCTAATCACACAGCAAAGATGTCGCTGCGGGTTTTGAACCCTAACGCCGAGGTGCTAAACAAATCGGCGGCGCTTCACATGAACATCAATGCCGCTAAGGGCTTGCACGACGTCCTCAAAACGAACCTCGGCCCCAAGGGCACTATCAAGATGTACTCTTCTCACCCCAACCCCTTCTTGCGGTTTCATTCTAATGATATTAATATGTAAAACATTCTCAATTCTTAGGCTTGTTGGTGGAGCTGGAGACATCAAGCTCACCAAAGATGGCAACACTCTTCTCAAAGAAATGGTTTGTCTTCCTATTTTTCGCTTCCTCTTTTTTTGCCCCTTCTTCTAGAATATGGAAGCTCAAGTATTGCGACATTTTTCGATATGTGACTCCCAACTTCCGATAAGTGATCGCATTGTCTTTATACACAGTTGTTACTTCTTAAACCCAGTGTTTATGTCTTTCGCTCCCATCCTCTCTCTCACGCTTCTACATTTAGTTGTTTCCTCATTGATGCATTGTGACTTTAGGTATGTATTGTTTTTGTATTGGTATGTGTCATATCTTTTGATCATTGATTCTTTAAGAAAGTGATAATTCGCTTAAAGCTTTTGACTTGGGGAAGGTAGGATCACTGGGGACATTGTGCAGTGATCTAATTAGGATGGTGGGATCATAGGGGACATTGATGCAGTTTATTTAGGTTGTGCATCGGTTTGGTGGTTTGGAATTCAGAGTTATCAGTGCTTACTGAACAGAATTCAAATTCAAGATGTTGGGTTGGATTTAGTTCTGTAGAGTATATAATGATAAGGAAATTGCTTCACTACTTGTTCGTTTCTCCTCAATGATTTCAGCAAATTCAAAGCCCTACAGCAATTATGATTGCAAGGACAGCTGTTGCCCAAGATGATGTAAGCGGAGATGGTACTACTTCTACTGTCATCTTTATTGGGGAACTGATGAAGCAGTCTGAAAGATATATTGATGAAGGTTAGCAAATGTGCTTTTCTCTAAAACTAGTTTGAGATGTAGTTGGTACTCAATTAGTCATTTTCCATTGACAAGAATTTATTTTCCACGTTCTCCCCTTATCTGCTCCTATTTTATCTACTTTTGCGATATTTCTGTGAACACTGATTGAAAGTAGGATGCTATAAACTGTTGAATGTTGCACCCTCGTTGTAATCACATTCGTCTTAACATATTATCAATTTACTATGTTAAGGACCTATTATCAATTGACTGCTAGGGCTGTGAACTTTTTTAGAACTACAATTACCAATTCAGAATAAGCAATAAGGCATGTTTGCATGCTATTGCTATTTCTTTCACTTGTTAAAATTATGTTATGATAGTTTTCTCACTATTCTTATCTATGACATTTTGCCAACTTAAGGGAATTATTCTAGTTGTACATTTTCATTCTGAAGAAAACACAAGGATAATTCATTTCATCGATGGTAACCCCAACCTATGAGGTGCGTCTTACTTTTCAGGAATGCATCCACGTGTTTTAGTTGATGGTTTTGAGATTGCTAAAAAGGCCACCCTCCAGTTTCTTGAGCAATTTAAAACTCCTGTGGTAATGGGCGATGAACCTGACAAAGAGATTCTAAAAATGGTGGCAAGAACAACACTAAGAACAAAGGTGAGTTTTGAAAGAAAAATTGAGATTTGCTTCACCCCTTACACTGTTAGGAATTTAAGCTGACAGAAACTTTCCCTGTACAGCTTTATGAAGCGTTGGCAGATCAGTTGACTGACATTGTTGTCAATGCGGTGAGTTAGCCCTAATGGTGTTGGGGCTCCTTTTATGGATGTGGATAAAGAGGCAACATTTAGATTTTGAGGCACCTGTTTTTCCTAGTTAACGTGATTAATACTTTTTAATAAACTATGCAGGTGCTGTGTGTTAGGAAGCCTGCAGAAGCAATTGATCTCTATATGGTAGAGACTATGCACATGCGCCACAAATTTGATGTGGATACACGACTGGTAATTTTGTTTTGTTGCAGCTAGCCTTCACTCTTTTCCTATCTCATGCTGCCTAATTAGGTGGTATTTTGTGACTTATGCCCAAGCTCTCAAAGTTTAATAATTGCCTTTAGCATATGAATCATAATTGAATCAGTTGGGTTATTAGAATTTGATTTTAAGAGGTAGGATAGGTGGCTGGCCAGTGAGGTAATAGTCGATGCTAGACCTTTTATTTCTTGCTTGTCCTGCATTCTCCATCATTATTGGTCAGTAATTCATGGTACAGGAAACGTTTATTGTCCTATCTACTTTTTTAAAATTAATCGCCTATAACCTTGCTCTTTATGGATGGCTTATGGACTTATAAAAAGCTAGCGTTATCTGTAAATACTATCAGAACCTTTTTATGAATGTCATTTGTCTTGAGACATTTTATGTTTAAAAAAATGGACTCAGCATTCTTAAATGAAAGATTGAGACTGTAGTCTGTATTTATCAACTGAAAGCTTCAATCACGTAGTAATTCATGCATACGAAAGCGATGTTACCCATTGGTAATCTTCTAACAAGTTATTGATTCGTATTTGAACAGAGCCACGTACTTGGTAGTTTGTAGAAACTGTACGTCAGTTTGTTTACTTAATTCTATGATGTTCTTTTCCAGGTTGAAGGTCTTGTACTTGACCATGGCTCTAGGCATCCTGATATGAAACGTCGAGCAGAGAACTGCTACATCTTGACATGCAATGTGTCTTTGGAATATGAGAAAAGGTATGTCTTTTTATATTTGATATATGCCAAAACTTGCAATAGGTCTTGCATTTGGCTAGGCTGTCCTGGGACTTGAGTACTAATATTGCAAATTCCAGTGAAATTAATGCAGGATTCTTTTACTCTAATGCGGAGCAGAGGGAGGCAATGGTTGCAGCCGAAAGAAAACAGGTGGATGAAAGAGTTAAGAAGATCATTGAACTAAAGAATCAGGTTGAGCTAGTTGAATACTACCTTTTATGATAATAATATGATGCATATGTACATACACATATGGTGGTTTTCTAAACCTTGCCAGTATGCAGGTTTGTTCTGGTGATGACAAGAACTTTGTTGTCATAAACCAGAAGGGTATTGATCCCCCATCACTGGACCTTCTTGCGCGAGCAGGGGTAAGTCCCTGGCTCCTAGTATCACAGAAGTGGCTCATGCATGTATACTTACTCATTTTAGCTGCATATTTTATATGGCAGTGACACTGTTATCTGTTTTTTAGAGGAAACTTTCTTGATTTCATTTCCATTTATATTGTGATAAAACTGATGCCTAGTAGTAATCATTTATTGCTTAATTGCTGTCTACAATTTGTTCAAGTTTTTATATGTTTTGCAGTTGCTAACTGTAATCTTTGTTAGATAATTGCTCTTCGAAGAGCAAAGAGGAGGAACATGGAACGCCTGATTTTGGCTTGTGGAGGAGAGGCTGTGAATTCTGTTGATGATTTATCTCCTGACTGCCTTGGTTGGGCTGGATTAGTTTATGAGCATGTCCTTGGTGAGGAGAAGTATACATTTGTTGAAAACGTGAAGAATCCTCATTCCTGTACAATCTTGATAAAAGGTAACAAAACACTATCTCTAATTGGACTTGAATGGTCTCAGTTTCTAATTGCTGTTATCATTTGATATATGCAACTCTTCTTATTTACTTCTATAACCTTCAGGACCTAATGACCATACAATTGCTCAAATAAAGGATGCTGTTCGAGATGGCTTGAGAGCAGTAAAAAATACTATTGAAGATGAAGCTGTTGTACTTGTAAGTACTCATTTCTAAATATTCACTTTAATGACATAAGTGTTTGCTTTAATTGCTTAATAATTGGTATAAATTGATACTTTTTTTATCGTAAATGTTAGTTGGGTGTTTTTCTTAAGGTTAGAAGTTGGATGATAATTAGGTCCTGTTCTTTTGTACTCTTAACTTTTCCTTGTTCATTCTTCTTTTCAAGCTGTTGAATGGTGAAATCTTTTTTCTTCTTTGTGGATCAGGGTGCTGGAGCTTTTGAGTTAGCAGCCAGAAAACACTTAATCAATGAAGTTAAGAAAACGGTTCAAGGGGTAATGATCTCTGTATATTTCTATTCTATTGCAAATTCTTGTGGTAGCTGACGTTAACCATTCTTATCCCTGCAAATTTGAAACAGCGTGCCCAGCTTGGTGTTGAAGCTTTTGCCAATGCCCTTCTTGTGGTGCCCAAGACACTGGCTGAGAACTCTGGGCTTGATACACAAGACGAAATTATTACTCTTGCGGTATTTTTCACTTCTACACTGCTTATCCACGTTTGATGGTCTCTAATTTAATGATTAATAGATTTGACGGACTTTGACCATTCTTCCATTTTTGTTTAGGGGGAGCACGACAGGGATAATATTGTCGGAATCAACTTGCAGACAGGAGGGCCTCTTGACCCTCAGATGGAGGGCATATTTGACAACTACTCTGTTAAGCGCCAAATTATAAACTCGGGGTATGTGCAATCTCATTATTAGAATTTTCACTAACTCGAGGACATGCACACATGCGCAGACGCTAGCGCAGAAAATTCTACTATTACACTTGTCATTTTAGGCACAGGGTTACTGTTGAGTTCCCCAGCTGCTGTAATGGGTGTGCCCCCCACTAGTTGCGAGTGGAAAATGCTGCTTTTGAAGCTACTTGTGTGATTAAGTAATTATAGGCTTCTGTTTAATTCTGCATCTCTGCGTTTTGCAGGCCAGTTATTGCATCACAATTGCTATTGGTGGATGAAGTGATTAGAGCTGGAAGAAACATGAGGAAGCCAAATTAGCCTCGGTAGTGTGTGGCTTTGAATTCTTGGTTTTTGTTTCGTTTCTTTCGGATTTTTTGTCAGTCTCTATATAAAGTACTTTTTTGCGTTGTCAGAAGGTGGTTTTGACCCTGAATCAACCATATTTATGTAATCCGTCATTTTATATTCCAAATGCATTTCCTTTTGAAGCACTGGACTATTGCTTTACTAACGGCGGACATTTACGAGTGTTGCTTTAAGAATTCCAGTTATTAAATAGGGATCTAAGTATAATGTTTGGATTTCCGTAATAATATTCCTGCCAGTAGGGATGTGTCACTTCTATTCCAAGGCCGCCGTTTTGACCATTTCTTTTGGTCAAACGTCTAAATTAGTCTAATGCTTTTTAAAATGCATAAAAGTAAACTTTTGCAAATAATAACAATAGCAGCAATTCTCTAATTTAAAGGACATGATACTTGCCCGTTTTGATATCCCTACATCTTATTTTGGTCACACAAGAAGCAACTTCATTTCTTTAGGCGACTCAGCTAATGGTTATGCCTTGGGGTGCAGGAGAACTGCCCCTATGTTTCGCTCCATTTGGGGATTGATTATAAGTCTCAACCTATGAATTTTTAGAACCTCCTGAAGTTGATCCTAGAGCAACTTGTCTAAAAGCCTTATGTTATACTCCGACTCTCTGAAACCTTGAAAAGCAATACTAGAAGTATATAAACGTCAGTAAAATCCCCATCAGGAACACATTCTTTCAGAAGACATCCAAACAGGTTGAAGTATTCCAGCTACATCTACTAGAACCTTTTCTACTTTGTGCAAAAAGTGCGACTTCCAAGGCTGCAAACCCAGCAACAAATCTGCTCAGCCTATTCAACAGAAACAAAAGTACCTGCACTGTATCTACAAAGAGCTTTCTCATAGATATGGTGATTTCATATGCCTGACTGCAAAATGCGCAAAAAGAGGAAGAGCGATTATTTTCTTAGAAGTGTAAATAGAACTCTTACCACTGACTAACTTTCAATTTCAACAGTGCTAACATCTTTTCTCACAATCTGCACAAGCAAAACCTTCACATGTCAGGCATCACCTATAATTACCTTGAAGCACAATAATCAAAATTTGTTTTCTGAATGCGTAGTTTTCCAATACAATAAAGTGCAGTATGAAGATGAGTCTACCAAACGTTGATTAAAGTTTATTACGCCCATGTTCCCATATCATGCATGTCAGCGACTGACAGTCTTAATTTGGGGATCCAATCCTTGCAAGTATATTAATATGTGATCAAGGGTAACAGTTTATCTTCAAATAGTACCTGTGAAATGTGTTGTTTAATTTTTTCCTTAACTGTTCCATCTAGAGCTCTCTCAGCAAGTTCATATGCCAAGGTATTACCTTCAGTGCTATTAACTTTGACCTTCTGCAAATATCTGCAGACTAAAACATAAAACTCACAAACTCCTTATCGTAAGGAAGCATATATGCAATAGAAATGACATAAATAAGAAATACCAAATTACAGCAATAACAAACCTTTGCTGGACAAGTGTTTCCAATGCATGCTTTATGTTTCCAAGCACAGGATGGTTTTGATCACTTTCACTCAATCCCATCTGCCTTAAGTGACGCCAAAGATCTTCTGCAATAGAGGAGTGGAAAGGATTATGTTAAGAGGAGCTTACAAAGGAAGAAAATACAAGAAACCTTTGGCCCCTTTTTTTTTCCCCCTTCTCTGTCTCTATTAGTTAAATTGACAAGAAATATCTAAACCAACACTATATCACACAGGTCTAGCGTAACAGATAGCCCTGGTATAAGAGTAAGTGCCAAAGAAAATTCTAAGACATAATCGACTCTACAGTATTTCTTGTGGAACAATCCAGAAATCATACCCTCAGGAATGTTATCCCCATTAAGGTGCACAATGCTGATTATGGCAAAAGCAAAACCATTAATATGTGCAGTATTAGCATCGTCCACATACTTCTCATGCACCTCAGGTGGTAATTGACTTACAAGTACATACGACTTAGCATCAGCAGCACCTAGAAAATATAAAGAATAAATCAATTTTTTTTGGGTTCACATGTCACCATGCACTTTCGCATGCAACAGTCCACATTCCCCTTAAATTGCAGCATAATCAAATTCCATCCTTGTGCAAAAGATCTCTAATTATTCATTGCATTGTGAGTCTATTAAATCTCTAATTGCAAATAGAATCACATCGAGCATAACAAGGAAACTGCAATAGTTGTTTTATGTTTGTTGTGCTTACTATGTTACTCATAATCATCATGGCAGTCCAAATATTTTCTTAACTTGGTGTAAGATAGAATATGCCTAAGTCTATGTTTGGCTAAGGGTTTTATAATGGAATGGAATAGAATGTAATATTATTTCATCATTTGGGAGGAAGTTCTATAATGAAATATAATGGAATGAGATGGAAGAGGAAGATTTCATATTACATCTCATTCCATCCTAAACAGTAAAAATAAAAAAAAAACCTCCAATTTGGAGGGTTTAGAATGAAATGTAAAATAGTAAACAACTTTACACTATATTACATTATAAACTCTTCGTCCAAACAATATTTGACTATATTACATTATAAATCCTTCCATTCCTCCCAAACAACAATTTTCTAATATTACCTTCATTTACGTTCCATTACATTATAAATCATTTCATTCCATTTCATTAAACACTTTATGTCCAACCAAACATAGCCTAAAGGAGTTAAGAATGTTGTAAGAAGCAGCAGCAAACAAATAGTTACATCACAGCCTAAAAACACACTTGTTTCAAGTTATCCCCTCTTAGTACACTTGGGTCATTGTTCATTCAATTCTGCTTAGGTGTATTAAGTCATGACTGGCTCAATCATTACATCTCAAAACCAAATAATCATGAGGCAACCACTCGTAGTAGTTAAGAGAATGCATATATAATAAGGCTTAAAAGCTTTGATAGAGAATTGGTCACTTCATGGATTCTTAGACGAAGGGAAGTAAGTTGTTACTTTGCTGGGAACAAGCATGACTCTGATGTGCTGATGCAAGGCGAGACCTCTGAAGTTCCCTCATGTCAAAGCCAAATATGGCTGATAGCTTCTCTTTGGCTTCATTAATTATCAAAGCAGAAAGTGAACGCTGGCGATAATTGCTAGTAACAATCTGGGTAAGTTCATCCCTTCTAATTGGACACCCTGAATTTTGGTGTGTTTTAAAAAGCATGTAGCGTATCACTTCTGCCACAAGCTTATCCTTTTCCTTTTAGAAAACCACATATAATAATTAGAAAATAAGAAACTCCACATTATAGATCAAAAAATCAGAAATACATTAGAAAGAAAAATAGAAGACAAGGGTGAAACAAAAGGGAAGTATTACTTCTTTAGAAATACCAAACTGGGAGACATCTTCCCCAGGACTGGACATCCTGCATTTTGGAAATACAAATAACTTATCGGCAACCAATTTTCAATGTCTACGTGAAACACTTTATTATAGCTTTAATAGCCACAGAACAAATGAATCATTTTTCAGGTTAAGCTTATGATAAATAGGGAAAGTAGAATGAATGGCATCTCTACACTACACATCCATATATAACCGCCAGCCTCAGATCAAGTGTAGCCTGTGCCCCAAGAAATAATTGAGAGATAAAAAAACCAATAGGAAAAGATGTTGGCTTTTTAAACTTGTGATTATGAAAATAACAAACACAAGAAAAGGATCCAGACCAAAAGATTGTTATTAATTAGGCATGCATTTTAGAAATTTTCTAGACAAATGGGTATTGCGGGTGCATTGATATGGCCAAGTGGGTTACTAGGTATAGGATCACAAAATTGAGAAGAACTAGTTGAAAGCACAGAAGGTGCACATACATGCAACATGGAGCCAGACACTTTGTAATTTAGCTAAAGGAAAACTCACAAGGTTCTGGATTAAAATAAAATCACAGACGAATGGAATTAATAAGCCTAAATTTCATAAATGGAAAATAATCTAACAAAATAACCTTGTCTTTGGCAGCCAAAAAACCGGTAAAATATTATGGCTAGACGCAGTCCCCAACATTAAACAGCCTGCTAAAAACCGCATACAGTACAAGTGCACCAAAAACGCCAGCCTAAATCAGGGCTGAAGCATTATCACCACCGGAAAAAGCCTTGGGAACCTTGACATCATCGAAATTCATCTTTCCAAAATGCTTGAACAGCATTTTAATTTTAATGTTTGTACTCAACCATTCAAACATTTATTCAAGAAATAACGTTCATAGACAACAATTCATTATCGCAAAATGGCTTCTTCTTCAAAAACCCATCTGAGATAGTAACTCTAAAAGGCCAAATCATTAATGGGTTCTTTTTTCGTCATCAGAATATTTCCATTTCATGTCCCTTGTAATTGGGCTCTCCGAGAACAAAGAATTGTGGAAGAAAAGATAAAAATGAAAAGGAATACACCAAGAAGAGGGAAAAACGAGGGAGCGTTTTACCTATGAACAGGAAGAGCTGTCGTATGTGCCTTGAGAGAGAAGCAGAAAAAGTTGGAGAAATCTTGGACAGAGAGACACAGCTCTAAACCCCAAATGGTTTTAGAGCTTTACCATTAAAAAAAAAAACCCTCTTTTCTCTTTTCATTTCATTTACGCTCTTAATTTGAAAAATATTCGATTAACGGGAAATGAGCGTTTGAGGAGTCCAAATCTTCTGTCCAATTTTACAGTGTCTTATTGTTTTCAATAAATCTTAACCATTTGTTTATGTGGATCCCACATAAGTCTTGCATGGATCCAGCAAAAT
Source organism: Erythroxylum citrifolium (assembly GCA_026284465.1). Classification (NCBI taxonomy): domain Eukaryota; kingdom Viridiplantae; phylum Streptophyta; class Magnoliopsida; order Malpighiales; family Erythroxylaceae; genus Erythroxylum; species Erythroxylum citrifolium. Next base: position 21,385,126 of record JANKOE010000008.1, on the reverse strand, counting down.
AAATGGCTGAGATTTCATGAGACAAAATAAGACAGAGAAATATTGGACAAAGGATCTTGATTCGCGTTTGAGATGCACCGTACACGTACTATTAGAGTAATTAAAAATATAAAATAAATTATTTTTTTTAACTGACGTCTATTTGAAGCCTAATTTTTTTAAGTAAAATAATATTATTTTATTTAAAATAAGTAGATCTCGAGTCAATATATACTTAAGACGATTACATCTAACTCATGAGCTGTTCCATTAAAAACAACTAATTGAACTCACGAGTTAAAAATTGTCATCCTTGTACTTAACTTTACGTTAAATCCAATCCAAGTGGTAGTTATTAAATCATAATTCCTTTTTAAGTTATAGAAAATACAATTTAATGTTTGATTTTATTAACTCCCTGATTTGAAATTATTACGATGTTTTCCTAAAATAGATTCTTATAAAGTTTGTGTTTTATTTAAAAAAATGTGATGAATTTGAAGTTATGATTTTTCAGTTTCAAGTTCAGTTAGATCACACCAAAATCTGTTAAGAGGTTAGTTAGTAAGTTGGATTTGAGACTTAGCAAGCGTGAAGCCAAGCCAATCTCTTGATAGATTACACGTAAATGTATTTTATGTGAAGGAAAAGAATGTGAACTTTGTTTGAGATTCAGTAAACTACTACAACAAATCCTATCACTCTAAGATCATGTCTAACCTAAAGGAAGCTTTAGCTTTATCCCCCTAAGGTGGGAGGTCGAGTTTATTTCCAAAAGAAACAAACTTAAACAACTTGGTAAGCTTCTTTCGTTCTCCGTTTGAATGTCCGCTTCAAATTCACATCGGAGTGTAGCCATAGCGATAAAACTGAGGATGGTCCTGGTTCGTCCTGAAAACCCTATAGTGATGTGGTTGTTCGAATACCATATGGTCGTAGCTGAAAGTTATTATAAGCATTACATTACCAGAACTACCACAATCTCACAAGAACAAGCCTGCTTCCGTAGTAACTTTGAGATCATTCTTAGAAACTACACTAAATCTAAACGTACAATACATAACTGATAACTGAACACTGAATTGCTTAATTTAGGTGAACAAAAATTCCGGACAAATTAAACGAGTTCACAGGGATCAGTCCCAACTTAAAGACTGAAATCTATTCTCTCAACAATCAGAATTTGTCAATGCCCTTGTGGTTGGGTTCTCACAGATTACTTTCCCTTTTCTTGAAGCATGTATTCCTTCTTCATTTCTTCCAACACAGCATCATTCGTGCTGCAAAAAGACATGATATGAAGTCAAATGGAATCAAGTTAACACGGTCAAAGCCTCAATTGTGATTCATTAACTCCGACAGTTTAGGGTTCCTACAGAAGTCCCAAGCCTGGTTTTTGGTTTCTATAAGTACTAAATGCATCTAATATTATTAACTTTAAGTGGCAATCATGTCAGTTCCAGGCAAAATCTGCACTGAAAGAGGGAATATAAAGCCTTCTAGTGTGAAACAATTGCCTTGTCATGCATTATGCCAGCAAGCATAGTCTTCTTCCTATTTGTTTTTCTTACACAAAGAAAGCCAGGTTTTTACAAGAAGTTTATGCTAACGAACAGATTAACTGTTCCAAGTCAATATAAGGATAATACACCCAAACACTTATGTAATATACAAGTTGTTGGCAGCCAAAAATCATCTTGAAGAATCTTTCTGTAAAATAGATAAAATGATGCCTCCGTGTCCCCACTCAGCTTTGGAATCTTTCTGTGAAATCTATTAATATACTGATTATAGATATTTTGATGTTAATGAATAGATTTACCCTTCCATAAAAATTGACTAAAGAAACCAAAGGAGATGTATTAGAGAAGCAGGTCCTAAGCAATTCTCAATAGTGACTCATAGTATAAGCACAAAAACCAAGTACTGAATATGAACAACTTCACCATGGGCAATATCATTAGCCAGCGTAGCACCTTTATAAACTCCTACTAAAAGTGTACTCGTGTTCATAAACTCTAAGCTTCCCTTTCAAACAACTAGAGAATAATCCTAAGAAGTTAAAAAGATTGCTCCCCAGCTGAAAGAATATTAAGAATAGGAGCAATCTCAAGCTATCCATTTTTGGCAGTCTCTTAGGGTCAGAATTTTTCACTTATCACTCTCATCCATGTAAGAATTAAAGTTATAAGACAGAAAACGATAATAAAAGATGTGGAACAACTAGGACTCATTTTGGAGGATATTTGAGTCCTTTCCCACCCTTCATCATTCTTTTCTTCGAAACAGAGACTAAGTTTACGAAATAAGGTCAGCTGGTTATTAAATTTCACTAAAATAGTTTCAATAAAGGCACATAAGTCTTCTTCATTCCTGTGTCTCTTTTTTGCCATCAAATCAGTAGAAGATTCATTAAACTGTGAAACTCTTCACTTAATTTCCTCTGCAGTATTGGGATTTATCATGCACATTTGGGACCCCAAACTCTTGAAGAATCTTTTGAAATATGCTATAAAGATCAAAGGAAACTATATTACAATAGCAAATGTAAGAATCTCAAACAAACTGTGAAATATTTCACATAACTGATAGACACATCTTCTTCATGTAGCCAAGGATGAATAGTACCATAAACTACAACAACACCCAGTGAGAGTCCCGCCAAAACTCGAGGTCTAGAGAGGTTCAATAGCATACAACCTTATCCTTACCTAGTAGAGAAGTTATTTATGATAAACAATGACATAAAAGTTTCAAAAGGTTGATCAATATCATACTTCTGTGTAAGACCGATATCCAAGCTCCATAACACTAGGTCTGCTATCCCATTCAAATTTTCAAACAAAAGAAACCTTAAAAAATGAACATCTCGTATTCACAATTAGCAGTGTTGACCTTGTTGGAAAAGCTCCACCCTCCCAACTTGTAATCAAAGCCGGGAGAGAGAATACAAAAACGTTCAAAACATTAACACTCCAAACAGAAAGAAATTCCCCAAATAACAAAATCCAATCTTCTAATGAAAAACATGTGTGGAGAACAACACCCAATACAATTTCAATCAAATAAAATACATACCACCAACCATTTCAATAGTCCAACGAACTGACTTTCCACTACTGAACAAGACAGTCAACCAAGCGCCTTAAAGCCAGCATAGGACAGTTCATTAACTTGATTACACAGACAAGCAACAAAGGGAAAATGAACAAGGAAAAAACCGAATAAAGCATGCCTGACCATAAAAATACCAACACAGACACAAATTTAGTACGAAATCGAATCAAAATTAGTGAAAACAAAATAGAAGCAAAACCCAAGTGGGCAATACGAAGATAGAAAATTGATGAACTTACAACTGCTGCAGGCATTCGTTTAACTCTTTAGCCTGTTTTCGGCACTGCCAGACAACAGAAATGGTTCTTCCAGAGGCGCACTGTGCATACTTGGAAGTGTAATGATCACATTCTTTTAACGCCCTTTGCTTCATTTTACTTCTCAAAGCTTCACATCAAAATCAAATACACATTTGACTTTCAAATTTATCAAAATATCAATCACCCAATTATACGAGAAGAAAAGTAAGAGAAAAATGTTGAAAAAGACCTTCTTCCACCTTCTTTTTCACGTGATTCTCACGTGCTTCCTGTACGTATCCCATGTTCAAGAGCTCTATGTGTTCTGTTTCAGTCGAATTGTAACAACAAAAAGGCGCTCCTCTAAGACTTAAGACACACACCTTATGCTGCTTAAGCTTCGATATTAGGCCAGTTATGGGCTCAAATTTTTGGGTTACATCAACAATGTTCCCAGGGTTGGACAACCGACCGGGATCGAAACGATCTGGCTCCGATAAATTTAATGCTCACTCAGATTGCAGTTGAGTGTAGAAAAAGAGTCGATTAGTCCTGAAACAAGCAGATTTTAGAATCGGCCATGGCCCATGGGCCGGTTCGTGTGTTATTTCAGTTTCCGGGTCCATGAGAAAGAAATGTTAGCTCCCTCATCTTCATTTTCCATAACTTAAATTTAATTATTTTTAATTGGTCATAAATTAATTTTTAATTTTTAATTAAAATAATATCGTTTCTTTAGAAAAGTTAAGTTTTAAGTATGCTTGATAATTTAAATTTAATTTTAATTTAAAATAAAACGTTATGTTATATTTTCTAACTTTTATTATTATAATCTTTTATTTATATGTATAAAACGGTGTAATTTTAAATAAACTTTAATTATATATAAAATAACATTGTTTTATTTAAAATAAAGATTAGGGCAAATTAATTATATATAAAACGACGTTATTTTAAATAAAAAGGCACACTTTCATTCATAAATATCTTCACTCACACACTAGATTCAATAGAATTTCAATAGCTCATTTGGGGCTCACTATAATTACAAAACACTATTTTACAAAAATTGTGGAATATAAATTTATACAAAATAATAAAATACTGAATGCAGACGTAACTGATCCCGACCTCTATCTTTCACTTGCATGCAGTAGGGATACTCCCGTTTGTCTAACGGGATACTCTTCAAAGCCCTGAAAAATAATTGCAAATTTTGGGTGAGTTTTGCGAACTCAGTGAGTGACCATCGTCGATGGCTCTCCCAATCACACAACACATATCACAACATTGCACATTTTCCACTTTTCATTCAATACAATTTAATCACTTATCTTATGCATATGCAGTGCACATGAGACCCACTTTTCATTTGTTATTTTGTTGTGACCGAGTGCCTAAACTGTCCCATGTAGGGCTCATTAATAACTGTCCCATATAGAGCTCATTAAACGTTGAGCCTGAGGCTCTGAATCACTTTTGAGCTCGAAGCTCATTTTCATTCGTTGAGCATTAAGCTCTAATCGTTGGCTACTCTGGTCATAACTACCATTATATTTCATGCACTCATGAACTGGAATGCATAACTCACATTTGCATAAACTCATTCATACCAGTATCATCGGACCTTAGTCTGGCATTTAACATTAGAGTTAAGAATTTACACTTCCATTCATATGCAATTGTACATTCAGAACACATTTCACAATCACATTAAGTACATTTAGTTCATCCAATTCACATTCAAGTAGCACTTCAATATCCAAATCAAACATCACAATCATCGGACCTTATGTTCGGAACCCAATATTAGTCAATCACATGCAGTAGTCAAATAATACAAAATTTAAAATAGAACAAATAATGAAATGAGACCATCTCGGTCTACTCACAGCATGCTTCAGATTAGCATTAGTTTCCAAGTTTTGGAAACGTCTAAATGCGGACGTTTATCCTGAACATCCAATTTATGCAATATGCACATTACACACATTAATCACTTTGCACAAGAATTCATTTATGCATAAATATGGAGTATGTACAATGCATGTTCATGACAATCCTGGGTATCATTCCATAAATTTCATTACAAAACCATTCTCATAACAAAACTCATCTAAGTATAACTTATACATAGGTTTATGTCTCACTAAAACCATTAAACTCACAATTTATTGCTCATTGACTTATTTCAGTTTTCCCAAAACACACACTTTCGGGTCTACAGTTGATTAAACCAGATTTATACTATTAATTGGCCCTACTTTCTTAAGTAATTATGCATGTGTTAACTCCTAATTCATGATTTTTGTACTTAATTCAGTCCTTCATGTTGAGTTTTCATAAGTTGCAAAATGTCAGTACTTTGTCGCCATTCACTGCTAATTCTGCATAACTTCTATTGGGACAATT
>JANKOE010000008.1:21291555-21314400 GCA_026284465.1 Erythroxylum citrifolium | reverse complement strand
GGGAGCATTGTATTAGAAACAATGATGATTAACCGAGTGTTCCATTCAATAATTTAATTGATCCCAGTATATTTTGTCGGGGTTGTTGTATGGATCTTTGTTACCCTTCAGGGAATGATTGTAATTTCTAGATTGCTTGTGTGAAGGATTTATTTATTATCAGGATCGCATCTATTATTGTTATAGATAGTTTGCTTAACATGTACCCTTTTGCTTGGTATCTTATTATATGCATTAATTATCCTAGTGCCGACAAAAGACGATGGATTTTATGGCCGCGTGCAAGAATCAGAAAGTGAACAAGCAATGTCCTGTTAACTTTTGCCGCAAATGCCTAATGAATAGGTTAGATTTTTGTTTCCATGATTGTTGTCCTTTTGGTAAGTTCTGCGCAAAATCTCTCTCAAACTGGAAATGCTGGAAATCTTTTAGATATGGAGAAAATGCAGAGGAGGTATCATTGAAAAGTGACTGGATGTGCCCCAAGTGTAGGGACGTTTGCAATTGCAGCTTCTGCATGTAAGTGCATGATATTTTGAATTTAACGTTGTTGTTCTCATGGATAGTCTTTACGGTGAACCTAACACAGTAATTTTTCTCTAGGAAGAGAAAAGGTCATAAACCCACTGGTATACTAGTGCACACAGCCAAGGAAAAAGGATTTTCTTCTGTCTTAGAACTTCTAAGTGTCAGAGGTCCTCAAAATTTGGATCGTGATAAGATTCTTGCGAATGAGGGTGCTTCACCAATAAAGCTGGCATCTTCTATAAAGGTTGTTTCAGGAAGAAAAACTGGCAAGGAAAATTCTGTGGATGGAAAAAATGATTTGAACCTGAATATTTCAGATTTTGGATCAATTGTAGAGGATGGGAATCCAGAGGAAATTGGCTCCAAGAAGCTTGGAAATGTTGAGAAAGTTTCAGATAAGAAGAGAAAGAGAAAGGAAGGACGTAGCGTTCAAAACACTGCTTCTAAGGAAGAACTAAAGATTCAAGAAGGGAATGAAATCCCTGGTGGCATGGGAAATGATAAGACACCTGTGCTGTTCGATGGAATTCCAAATGCCTCAAATTGTATAAATGGAGTTTCAAATATGGTTAATCCTAATGACCTGGGTACCGGGATTACCTTCGCTACAGAATCATGTAAAATCAATGCGTGCACTGCAGAAGTTCAAAGCAAAAAAATTGAGCCCGAAATTCAATTGCCTTCTGGCACTTGCTTAACAACTGTAGCCGGCATTGAGTTTTCTGCTGAAGATGTTGGAGATGCATTACAATTTTTGGAATTTTGTACCGGTTTTGGCAAGGTAATAATAAATTACTACTGAAGATGGCATACAAGAAGCGGGTTCAGTATTGTGAAGATGTATAGAATTTTCTTGAGTGAAGTTGTGTGTTCATATTATTTTCTCATATTTAGATCTATTCATATATAGGTATGGCAATAGTGAAATTCTTTTTCTCATATTTGATTATGAACTATATTCCTGCATTGGTGACTTGTATGCATTTGTTTCTCTTATATGTTCAGTGCTTGCATAGTGAGCTTAATGACTCCATTGCACCTTGAATTCTTTTTATTAGACAAAAATTCATTTTTACACCTGTCACAGTTTTGCTTTCCTTTTGTTTTGTCAGGCTCTTGATCTGAAGAAAGGGCAGGCTGAAGCTGTACTTCAAGAGATACTAAATGGCCGAAAACTTCGTCGGTCACAATACCCTTTGGTAGCACGTTTCAATATCCTTTTGTTATCTTTGATACATCAGGAAATCGGAGAAGAGTATGATTTCTGCTCTAATACAGTTATTTGACTTCCTTCTCCCTTTTTTTTTTCTGTGTGATGGAAGAGTGTTAATTTATAACTGCCTTTTCCAGGCCTCCAAGTCTAAGTCCGACGAAAGATCAAAAGTCATGGTTGCAAGCTCTTGGAGAATGTGTCTCTGACTGTGGGTTCATGTCTAACGTATATCCCTCTGATTGTTTTGTCAAGGGTAACCAAGGATATGATGGCTTAAGTGCATCAAAAAAGCTTAAACTCTTGATATTTCTGTGCGATGAAGCTCTTAACACGTCGTAAGTAACAAAGACAGAATGGAAAGGGAAATCTATTCCTTCAGAGCAATCCACTTTTTCCATTCATTTCTCTCATATTAACATAGTAGTCATGACCTTTTGTTTTGTTTTGTTTTTGTTTTTGTTTCCCATCCACTTTCCTAGAAACTTGCGAAGTTGGATTGACGATCAGCAGTCCAATTACAAGAAGGAAAAGAAGGAATCCAGGGAAAAGATTCTAGCTGCAAAGCGGAAGGTAGAGAACTTAAAGCGCATATTTGTGCTTTGAGTTGAGTAATGATCTCAAGTTGATAGTAAATGAAATGTTTTGCCTTTTGGTTTCTGATGCAGGAAAAACATATTAAACAGAAGATGCAGGATGAGGTGGCCAAAGCTATTATTGCAAAAACTGAGGGTCCCTTATCTGTCTCTGAGTATGACGCAATTGTTTCACAAATAAAGAGTGCAGCAACTCAAGCTCATGCAGAAAGGATTGAGGCCATGGACATGATGTCAAAGAGTATGATTTGACTTTCAACTCCTAATGTATAGAAATGCTTTTATTTTTTGTGGAGGAAAAATGTTGCATTGCCTAAAATGGTCGGATTCCTTGTGAACTTCGGAGAGTTATCTAGTAATTTGCATCTTGCTTAACCAAATTCAAAATTTAATTAATAGGATTCCTGTATTAGGTGGTGCATATATCAAGTTGGGCAAGGAACACGTTTGCAATATAGTGTTTGATAGACTTGATTTAGTTCTAAATTGTAATATTCAGAGTCCTACTCGTTTAACACAATTGGACTTTATATTTTTACAAGGTTTTACAAAATTATTGAATTTGTAAGGGGAGGATTGGAAATGTTGTTTGACAACACTAATTTAAGATGCCTGCGGGTAGGATTGCCTGTGGCTACAAGTTATCTACTTTTTTAGTTTACTTCATTTTACCTGCAAATATAGAATGGTGAACTCTGATATTTTATGATAAGCATCTCACCATCAGTTGCATGAAACGTGCACAGAGATTCAAAGATCTGATGCTGTTAGAACAGATCATATTCTTTTGGATGTTGATGGTCACGCCTTCTGGAGATTAGCAGGCTATGATGGTCAGTCTAGCATCTTGCTTCAAGGTTGAGTTGCTTCTCTTCTTTGGCTATTTGGTGATTTTCAACCATACATCTATTATTATCAGTTTGTCATCAAATGATTTTCTTGGACAGACATGGGAACTACTGATGCTGATAAGTTTTGTGAGAAATGGTTTGTCTATGATGCTGAAGAACACAAAAAGGAAATTGAGAAATACTTCTCTTTCTCAAGGTAAGTACACAGTTTTTTCTTGTCTCCTCAAATTTATTTTAGCTCTGAATTGATCTATGATAGAAAAATTATAATCAATAGCACTTGTCAGATCCTTTAGCTTTGGATCTCTACTAAGATTTTGATTGTTTTGGAGTCATATCAGGACAAGTCCTTCAACATATGTCAATGCATAATTTCACCCTAATTGTGAAATCTTGGGCACTTGTCATGCGATAAAGTGAGATTATTTTAGCCTTTTGAACTACAATAATATAATTGGGATTTAGTTGCAGGTGTACTTCAGCCTATAATATGTTTGTACCTGTTAGTGTGATTTTGTATCTTGATCACTTATATTAGCCTTATAACTTACAAACTAAACATTAAATAATTTTGGGAAAGCAGCCGCTACTAAAAATCCCTCCTTTTTTGCTTAATTTGGCACTTCTACACGTATTTGCTGTCATGGACTTTAGTTACATATATAGGCGGTTGGAAGGTCATGTTTTGTTACATTAAGAACAATTCTGGAAAAAATGCATGTTACACTTATTACGTGCAGCCTTCCTTTTTTTCACTATTTCACCTAGCAGCTTTTGTAATTTTTTTTTTCAGATTGAAGAGGAGCAGGCTTAATAGGACCCTCAGTGGGAGTTGAAACAGATTGCTAGCTTCATTATGATGCATCTGTAATGTTTACAATCGAGGTATGAAGTTGTGGCTTTCAATGGAGAATTTGAAATAAGTATGCAATGAATTTCTCACGATTTAGATATCTTGGGTTGCATTATTCTGACGACGTCACAAGCAAGATAGCTAATGAATTATACGTTGCTGAAAGCTAACCACAATGTATCAGTCTTAGGTTGTGAAAAAAATGAGAAAAAGAGGAGCTAACCTTAACATAGAAAGCCTTGGGTGGTCCTTCTAGCTGATTGCATTCCTTATTTGCGGTGGAATGCAATCAGCTACTACAGAAAGCCTGTTTGACACGATCTCGTTTGTTGTCTGTAGGGATCCTGGAAATGCGTATACCTGTAGAATAGTACGAGGGGTTAAGGTAAAAGGTTCCAGTTCTTTGCTGTGGAATTTGCTATTGCATTGAGCCATTGACAATGTAGTGAAATTGTAAAAATATTTGATGAATCCTTTTGGGTCCAGTGGATGCTCAATATTTTGTTGTATCCATTCCTCGCTGATTATATAGTTGCCGTGTGTTATTTTTTTTAGATTTTAGATAAAAAGTAACCACTATAAATGGTATTTATTAATCAAATGTCATTTATATAATGATTTAATATAGCTTTTAACTTAAATTATAATAATTAGATTTGTTATAAATAAATAATTTATTGTAATTGTTTTTAATGGGTTTTTTTAGAAAATTAAAAACTACAACACCAATGTTTTAAACACCTTCGATCTTTACCATTAATTTAATACGTAATGGTATAAGATAAGGTAAAGTTTACGACATGAAACTTGTTTTTATCCTGGAAGTCAAGGAGGTAGGCTCCGCGAGCTCATATCTTCAAATGAAATATTGTACAGACTAGTTTTAGTATACCATTATTTATTACTGTAGGGAGAGGGTGATGGATCAGCATCCGAGCTCGTGTTCTGGCCGAAAATGGCGGCAGTTGGGGACGCCAAGAGAGATTTTGGATTCTAAGGAACCTGTCATTGTCACTCACACTTTTTCATTACATATCGGAATCACATGAAACGTAAACAAAAAGTAATCTACTATCAGATCACCAGCATCAGCGTGAACAACACCATACTCAAAAGTCATAAATTATTGCTATCTTGCCAGCATCCTTGAAGGTGATTGAGAAGAAAGATGCTATTCGTCTTCTTCCTTAATGGTTTGTGCTTCTGTCTTTGCGGCCTTCTCATCATTGGCAAGCACCCACTTTGCCTCCTGCTGCTACACCACCACTTTCGTTCACCATTGTCACTCACTTCCCTTTCCTTTGTTGTATCAATTTCTTCTCTTGTTTCTTTTCCTTCAATCATTACCTGCATATGAACAAAATTCTCACAATCTTTTTTCTCTCTGATTAACTTACGAAAAGTATAATTCAGCCAACTTAATTCCTCCCCATGGATGTCAGATAGGATCAGATTAAAGTATTAACATTAGTTTTGACTTGTGACTCTGTCATTTTTAGAAGGAGCTCCAGGAAATAAAATGCATGAGATGACTGAAATATCATTTTCAGGAAATATGATAGACATCCTTATTCAGTAATTTCAAAATCATATGCTAACTTAGGACAAATACGTGAGGATTTTGACGTTCTGCTTTTGATTTAGGAAACTAGGTTGAATAATTTTGGATCAAGCAGGGCAGGTGGTGGCTTTTCAGAGACAGCATGCCCTGCTGAAATCTGTGGCTAAAAAGTGATGGTACAGGGTTGGAATTGGATAAAGCTGTGCCCAATGTTATGTGGTGTTATGATCACCATACTGCACTGTATCATGACCAGCCCAGATAATTTCTAAAAAGAGGAAAAAAAAGAAGGATGATACTGATGGGCCACTTTCAATGAGATTCCCCGTTATCAAACATCTGAAGGGGAAAGATTGAAGCATCTTCAGTCACGTCTAATAAAAACGAAGAACATAATATTGATAACTTTAATACGAGTTGATAGATTCGCACATGAAGTCTAGAGGCCGTGAGTAGCTGTAGCCTGTAGACCTGCACACTTGGGGCCACAGGTAAGCGTGATTGGTGAAGGACCATGTTATCTCCTATTACTATCATTACCCTTAGCCCCACAATCATTTCTCCTTAGCTATTGCCGATGCATTGCCTAAAATTTTCTGGCCTAAAGTCTTTTTGCCAGTTTTGGAACATGTATGCAGTACAAAACAAAACAAATTGAGGAACGGACTACTCTTTATTTTACTAATATAACAAATTTAGTAAATGGTAAAAAATATTAAACACTGATCCTCACCAAATTACAACTAAAAGGTGCTGCAGGTTTATGATGCAGTTCAGTTTTGTGTTTTCAGAGCACCTGGAATCAATTTTAGTCACTCCATATGTACACTCAACAGGAAAGTGTTTTAAGTGTTTGAGACAATTGAATTCTACAGGTGGAAATTTTTGGTGTAGGCTATAAAAACTGAGACAGCATGTTGCATTCAGGTCTTCTATTGAAACTAACAAAAGCAGAAAAGAAGAACAAATTAACAGACACTCTACAAGCAGAAAATGGAAAAATAAAAGGAAGAAAAAACACCCACTTATGATTCTTTTTCACCAAGAAAATTGGCAGATGGATTAAGTTCATGGCTTGAAATGACTAGTCTTAAGAAAATTTCTTTAGTAACACTTACCTTGTCTTCAGCTTTCGGCTTTGCATTATCAGAATTAGGAGAATCTCCACCTTCTGTTTCGCATCTCTTCAACGATTTCCCCATAAGTGGAGGTGTTGAAGCTGGGCTTGCCCTACTCGAGCTATGTTCAGGAGGTGTGCTTTGAGTTCCAACATCTCTTGTTGAGCCTTCCGATTTTTCTTCTACATAGAAAAAGGGCGAAACGAAACAACAGCTTGAGTCAATTTAAGCAGGCATTTCCAAAAAGCAACTGAAGTATCAGAAAATGTAAGTGTTCAGAGTTCAGACAACCTTGGATGGCCAAATGAAGAATATCTTCTTGGTTAGCAATGGAAAGCGAGGGCTTTGTGTGGAGTTGTGACCGAGAATGGGAAGAGTAATTAACAAGAGGCATAGACATTGTAATTCTGGAGGATAAATTACGAAATGATCTTCCACTAAGCGTTTTTGCAGATAAACATTCCATTGGGACCTCTCCTGACTGTGGATTGCATATGTACTTCTCTGCTTCATTCCACTTGGAATTTAGAGCAAACCCATCTGGAGATAAGCATTCCCAACTGTTATACACTGACCTTGCCTGCAATGCTGCAAGAAAATTAAAGCAACGAACCATTCAATACATTATCACTCTTTATACGTAAAGTTTGAATCTTTCAACTATTAAAAACATTGTGGACTTCGATGCTTAGTTACCTTTAAGAGCACTGGTGAACGAGTACGTTGATGGGTCAATTTCTTCTGAAAATGAGGTGGGAAAGTGCGAGTTAACTCAAAATTATAGAATCAAAACTTGCTTCTTTGCAGTGAAGTGAAGTAGTTATGTACCTGTCAGTGAGTAGCCAGGAGACGAAGCAGTACTAGAAATGTTTACATTTGATCTAAAAGACCTTGCATCTTCTCTAAAGCTTCTGATATTCGACCCTGAAAACCTTCTTGATTTGGTGTTCTCGCGACTGATTTGAGCCCTCAAAGTCCACTCTCTGAGACTTAATTCTGGTTCCTCTCGTCGTCGAGAAGTATATGGAGGCTGTTCCATCGTGGACGCTATAAATGAGTTACAATACGTTCAAAGTTGTATTGATCTTCAAGTCTCAACTCCCAAAGTTTGTTCAAGTACTTTATAGGTGCACGAGGCTTGCAATGTTGACGCATAATACCCCTGTGTATTAACACTTCAAATCATTTTCTATTCAAATGGAAAATTATCAGATACACTTGGTTTATTAATCAAGTTCCAATGTCTCTAGTTAGCCAAAAATAAGTTCTTGGTGTCTCTATTTGGACTGCTTGAGAAGAGACAAAATTGTTAACTGATACATATGAAACAGTTTTCATGTGGAGAACTAGTGTCACAATTCTATAATGGAAGTTCGTGGTATGGACTAAAACCTGTTGGCTCCACTGTTTTCTTTTGCAATTTACTTTCATCACTAAGGCCATGTATATGAATATGAAGTTATAGAGATTATGTCAGAAATTTTGTTCTTTTCAATTAATATGGAGGTTTATGCCACAAAAGAGTTGCAGCCAACTTTGGTAAATATAGTAAAAATCAACCCCCTTATTCTTTGTGCACAACATTACAATTGAAGACGATTGTTTTGATGCAAAACAATAACTCTTTTGCATATGTTGAACCAGGGAAAGAACGTGAAAGTCATGACTACAAGCAATTTCAAGGTTTTAAGTTGAAATGGCTTTTACAGGGTTTACGTATCTGATTTTCAGTTGCAGGGTAAAACGACATTCTTTCTTCAGAAAGTGGAGTGGTGCAATATATTCCCATGTATACGTCTGTAACTCGCTGTCCCAATGTCTGCTACCGTAAATTGGGGGTCCTCCCAGTGCTTAAAATGAGACATTGCACTAAAGCTGAAAGTGTACAAACAATGGGCCTACAACCTAACGGTAGAGAAATGGTGCTGCAGGTGCATGTCTACTAGTGCCTTACCTTGGAATCAAGAAAATTTCCCTGCTACGAGGTCTTGAGTTAACCCTTGTTCGGATTACGAGATTTAACTCCTGCAGTGAGTACATGGACTAAGACTTCAAGTTGAAGTTGGTGGTACAAGGAGATGGTTCAACTGTAATTTGCAATTGCATGGCCACCACTTCAAAGTAGGTATTGTTAGTAGAGCAGAAATTTCGAGAGAAAAAGTTAAACGGTCGATGTTCTTAAACTTCCATTTAGAGGTCTTTAAATAGAGCTAGGGTCTAGATCTAGAGTTTAACAAAAACTTAAATACATTCCTTATCCTTAGGCATGAATAAGAACTCCCTCATCTTAAAAAACAGATAAAGCCATCCTAAAGATAAACACAGAAAAATAATTCAGAAGATAAAGTTTTCTTAATCCAATTTATAGATATGATAATGTCGTCCTAATTCAATATACAAATATTTAGACAGTATTCAACATTCTTCTTGCCTTAATAGTTACAAACTCCTAGTTTACTTCTCAATTCTTCAAATCTGGCTTTTAAAAGTGCCTTTGTAGGACATCTGCACTTTGATCACTGGTCTTACAATAAAGTAGACACATTTCACCTCTTCTTTGCACTTTTGCCACACAAACAAGATTGTTTGAGATTGAAATGACAGCTTGATTATTAACAAAAATTTAAGTTGACTCATTTTGCTCCATATGTAAATCTACAAAGATATTTCTGAACTAAATTGCTTAATTTACAGCAGCAATGGCTGCCACATATTCTATCTTAGTTAGGATTTGAGTCACAATATCTTGTTTCTTTGAACACTATGAAAATACCCTTGAGCCAAAGCTGAAACAGTGACCTGTTGTACTCTTCATATCATCAACCAAATCTCCATGATTACTATCAAAATATCCATGAAGTTTGAAATTCTAATAGTAAGTGTACTTAATTCCATAATCTACGATACTTTTGACATATCTTATAGTTCTTTTCACAACTTGAAGATGCACTTCACTAGCACAATGCATAAATCTTAAAAGCATACTTACTGCAAATATAATATCAGTTTTAGTTGTAGTAAGATACATTAAGCAACCATTTAGGCTTCTATAATGATGTTCATCCACCTTATCGGCTCCATGATCTTTGCTGAACTTTTCCTAGTTCATTGAAGTAGCAGTGCTTTTACAATCCTCTATATGAATTTTTTAAGTATTTCCCTTGCATACTTCCTTTGGCATATGAAGACTATATCTTTATCTTGCTTCACCTCCATTCTAAAAAATAGGTCATTAATTCAAGATCAGTTATCTCAAATGCTTGGAGTATTTAAGATTTAAACTCCTTTATTAGCTTCTCATCATTTCCTGTTATAAGTAAATCATCAACATAAACAGAAATTATGATTAATTTAACTTCTGTTTGCTTCACGTATAATGTAGCTTCACTTAGATTTTTAATGAATCCAAGGTTTTGAAGATGATCATTAGTTCTGTTGTATCAGGCTCTAGGGGTCTGTTTAAGACTGTACAAGGCCTTTTTTAGCTTGTAGACCTTCTCCTCCTGTCTCTTGACTTGGGATCCTTCTGGATGCTCCACAAATATCTCTCCTGTAAATAACCATTTAGAAAAGCAGATTTTACATCTAAATGGTAAACTTTTCATCCTTTATATGCAGTTAAGGCTAGCAACATTCTAATCGTATGAAGGCATGCAATTGGAGCAAATATTTCTGAAAAATCTACTCCTAATACTTGAGCATATCCCTTCACTACTAATATGGCGTTGTATTTATTTATAGAACCATCTGTATTAAGTTTGGTTTTATAGACCCATTTAACTCCGATGAGTTATTTGTGTTGTGGTCTGTCCACCAACTCCCATGTGTCATTTTTTTCAATTATTTGAAGCTGTTCTTTCATAGCATCTAACCACTTGTCATCCTTTTCAGCTTCTTTGAATTCTACGGATAATTGGACAACAATATTGTTTCTTTCATAAATTTTAGATAAGGGCCTTATATCTCTGACTGTTATGTCATCTATAGCATCATCAAAGTGTTCTGCAACTTTTAGAAATTGCTTTCTCATTTGTTTCTCCCAACTTTTTTGTTTGTCCTCCATGAATTTGGCATCTTTATTTACAAGAAATTTTTTATTTTATGGTTGAAAAAATCTATAAGTTTTGTTAGTGTTGCTACACCTAATGAAAAAACCTAGTTCAACCATTTTATCAAATTTGTCTCTCTTAACATGAGGCATATAAGAAAAACAAACACAACAAAAAAATTTAAGGTTTTGTAAATTTGGCTTGTAACCAAACAAGGCTTCAAATGGAGTTTTTTAAAGATAAAACTCTAGTTGGCAACCTATTCATCAAAAGTACACTAGCTACAGCCTCTGCCCACAGTTTCTTTGACAGTTCCTTTTTATGCAACATACACCTTGTCATTTCTAGAACACTTTGATTTTTCTCTCAATTACACCATTCTGTTATAGGTGTAAGGTGTAATAAGTTGGTGTTAAATACTGGTTTCTTTACAAAATTTGTCAAAGACTTCATTTGTGTATTCTTTCCCATTATTTGATCTTATTATATGCAACTTGGAATCACTTTGACTTTCCACAAAGGCTTTGTATTTCTAGAATATATTAGCAACCTCAGATTTGGATTTAAAGAAATAAATCTAGCAAAATTTGGTGAAATCATCAATAATTGTAATATAGTATTTATTACCGTTTAAAGATGATGTTTTTTGAGGTTCTTTAATATCTGTGTGTGCCGGTTGTAACTTGTGTGTTGCTCTCCATGCTGTTTGAGGGAATGGTTTTCTGACTTGCTTTCCATTTGTTGACAAGCTACACAATCAACTAACTTGTCTTCGCGTAATGAGACACCTTTCACCAAGGCTTGTTTCTACATATAGAGAAGTCTAGCATGATGGAAATGTCCAAGCCTCTTGCACCATAATTTAACATTGCTTTTAGTGCTTGAAAAAACTATTTATTCCTCCATCAGATTTATAGTATAACTTTTAGCTCTCATTTTCCCTTAAATTCATCTCTACCTTATACACCTTTGATCAAGTACCATTTGTTTTCAAATATGACTTTGAAACCTTTTTCAACTAGCTGTGCAACACTAAGCAGATTTTGGTCAATGTCAGGCACAACCTATCATACTCTCAATAGTTACAGTTCCTTTTCGTCTGACTGATATAAAATCACCATTTCCAATTTTCATCTTAGAAATAATGGATTTATCAAGCTTTTTAAAGAGGTTCTGATCATTGATCATATAGTTTGTGCAGTCGTTGTCTATTAGCCAAGAATCACTAAACTATTGTTTGTAGTAAAGCATGTAGCAACAAATAGTTGGTCCTCTAGGTTTTGCTCTATGGACACCTTTGCCTCTTCATGTTGAGACTTGCATATCCATTCCTTATCTCCCATATTACCATACTTTCTGTATTTGATATCAAGCCTCTATCAATATTTTCTTTAAGGGTGATTTGTCCTTTTGTAGTGTGGACAAAGTGGAAAAGCCTCATCTTGCTGCTCGTTAAAGCCTTCAATTTTTTTTGTTGTGTTTCCTCTTGTTATTATTCTTGTCTTTGCCTCCTCCTGGGTTTTGTGCTTTTATTCAAAAAGCACCTTATGCTGCCTCCTCTTGTCTCATCATTCTTCTCTGCTCTAGTGCTTGCAAAGCATTTACTAATTCTCCCAAAGAAATTCTTGACAAATCTTTAGATTTTTCTAATGAAGATATTTTGGATTTATATTTTTCAAATATAGTGACAAGAATTTTCTGTAAACATTTTTCATAAGGAAAATCCTTGCCAAGAAATCATACCTTATTAACAATGCTTAGCAACCTATCAGCGTAACTTTTAATAGTTTCTATCTCCTTTATGCTTTGCGTTTCAAATTCTTTGATCAAGTTGAGTATTTGCATACCTTTGGTTATTTCATTGCCTTGATATTCAAATTTGAGATAATCCCAAATATCTTTAGTGGGTTGTATATTCATAATTCTTGTAAAAATCACACTTGGCATAGCTGAAAAAAGACAAGCTTTTGCCTTGGACTTCTTTATCTTTTTTCTTCGTTATAATTCTTTAGCTGCGCCATTGTAGGATTTTCGAATAATTGGAACACTTCATAGTCTTTTTCTATATCCTCCCAAAGATCCAGAGCTTCAAGATGAACAGTCATTCTAATATCTCATGCTTCATAGTTGTCACCATAAAAAACTGGTGGTGCAACAGTTGTGTCAGCCTTTATTATTGTTTCACTCAACTCACAGATCCCTCTAGATAAAAGTTCTGATACCAATTTGTTGTTATTAGAGCAGAAATTAGGAGACAAGAAGTTATACGGAAGATGATCATAAACTTCCATTGTAGAGCTCTTTAAATAGAGCCAGAGTTTAACAAAAACTCAAATACATCCCTCATCCTTAGGCATGAATAAGAACTTCCTAATCTTAAAAAAAAGAAGATAAAGTCATCCTAAAAATAAACACAGAAAGACAATCTAAAAGAGAAAGTTATGCTAATCCAATCTATAGATATGATAATGTCATCCTATGCCAATCTACAAATATTTAGGCGGTTTTCAACAGTACGGACTTGTGTAAGCAAAACAATTTTTCCAAGTTGTAAGAGATTTCTATACTTTATCCACTCGAGTGAACATAGCGTATCAATATTACAGGTTCCAAAGAGCCACTTCCGATGTGTCTAATGTACAAACATGATAAGATAGCTTGTGATGAAGCTCTTTATGCCTGCTATGTAATTTAATAAAAGATGAGAGGGGGCACATTTCTTCTGAAGCTTCCACCAACCTTTGTTATTTAATTGGAAAGCATAAGAGTTGCAGAGCTCTACGACCGGTTTGATTCATTAACTAGAGATGAAGTGGTTGAGGAATGACGATGTTTTAGGATAAGTAGACACGAGTGCTGGGTTGTTTTCTTAGGACACAGAGAAGCAGGAGGATGGACATGGACGTACTGCTTGCTAGAATAGGGAGGGTCCATAAGGAGAGTCCTTTCGTGGATGTGCATGTGAATGTGAAAGTGTAGTTGCATTGTCACGTGCCTGTCATCATCTTCATGAAAATGAGTGAACGGTATTGGGGGGGAGCAGATGGGTCCCCGCCTCCAACCCGAGGGCTCATCATATTCATGGCCACAACATCAGGTTTTCGTCTCGTGTGCATGCAAGGTAGGTTTCGTTGACAGGGACGAGTTCTTGTATTGTTGCCAATAGAATTTAGGCCCTTCTGCTTCATTTAATCTCTAAAGTTTCCTAAAAGATATGATAAAATAGTTTATCCCTTGGGTCTTTTTCTGAGCTTTCTTTTGTCTCGGGGCTGCCACCAGTCAATTATTTACTGGTGAAAGAAGTTAAAATTAACCTAAGGCAAACGAAAAATCAAGTTTAAATCACTTGTATTTAGTAATATGCTTATAACTAACTAATTGAAGTAATGTGCTAATTGGAACCCTGTGCAAGATCAACACAAAAGTGACCAAACTCCAAATCTCCTTCCTAATTCTTCAAAGTGACTGAAACTTATATTCTGAAACTCCTAATCTCAAGCAATAGAGCTCCAGGTTTCAGCACAGTAATGCAACAGAGTCCATGACACTTCCAAAGTAGCCGGATAGCCATCAAAGAAATGTCTTTCACATCCTCACCATATAATGTCTACTTTAACTGTTAATTGCAATAATAGAGGGGCATCGGCCACAGATATGCTCTGTGCAATACCTGCTGACTTAAACTAAAACAATAAGGTCTTTTATGTTTTGCCTTCTTTGAATTGGCTAACACATTATGAAGACGAACATGCAGAAATCACATTATAAACTTCCCTAGCAAATTTTGGTAAAACAGAGTCAATCATGCAGAAGCTATGTATGAGTATTGTTTAGTGGCTGCAGAACAGCCTTAACAGACACCAACTATCTTTATCCATCCGATACTGGCAATTTCATATGATGTAAACATAGTACTACCACTTACAATCTCAAAGTTTCTTTACCGGTAATCAAATATTTATTTATAGCAGATCACCTCCATTTGTGCACTCTTCATTTTCTTTTCCCTTTTGATTGGCGAGTTACAAAGCTCAAGGACAAGCAGGGAAACAAAATAAAGTTTCAAGAGGAACGAGTCCAATTGGTGAAGAGAAGAAAGAGACCAAGACACCACAAGAATTAAAACATGGTACAATGTTTCCACCAATCATCCAATGATCTAAACAGGAACTGAACCATCCTTGAACAAACAAGATTGTAATTACGTAGTACTGAAGTAACAGACAGAAACTGCACTAAAAAACAAAAGAAAGAGATAAAAACATAACGTAAGCTGTCTTCTACACTGCCCATGTAAAATCTCAAAATATAGAAAAAATCGAGTCCTTGGACAGAATAGCAACTCCAGCTGTCCACATCATCTTAATTGTTCTCTGATTACTGGTTCGACCCCTCTGGCAATATTGCAACTTTTGGTGCAAACTTTGCAAAGGCAAGTATAATCATTGCTTCTGCAGCAAAGGCCGTTTGCAAAATACAGAAGCTGCCCGAGCAGCAGAGCCATAAAACTCGACTTTCAAGATTAGAACTCCACACAAGTATCCGATTTGTTCCGATTTCACCTTTTAAAGAACATAAAATGTTTAGGAAAGGTAGGGAGAGAATTACTATATCCATCTTGATACATAAATGGTACAAGAAATACAATTCAATTTAAGTAGAAGCTTTTTTAAGGTGATATTATGTAATTCCACCCCACTGTCATGGCAGCTAATTGACCAAACAATAGATTTCTAATAATAACACTTCAAGATGTTTATGGGTTTGGGACAGGCCAAAAACACATAAATTTATTTTCCGACGAAGAATCATTAGCAAATGCAAGTGAGAGGCAAAAAGAAAATCGAGGGAGCATAAAAACATGGAATGAGGTGGCCAAATAATAGCTAGTATAGCTAGTCTTGTTTAAGTTATCATTGCGTTGAGCAAAAAGCTTTTACGCTCTTACCAAAAAACAATCCCAGCTTAGCATATCAAACTATATATATATATTCTTTTTCCAACAAGTGTGTACAATCAACCTTTGCTCATAGCTCGAATTCCATAACCACAAATAAGAGAATTTCCCATGACATACCTTCAAGCTCAGTGCACTCCAGGTCTTGCATTAGAAATAACTGAACTTCTTCATTTCACAACACAAGGAAAGATGAAACCATGGAGAAATCAAAAAGCATGGTGGCCCAACTGTAATTGAAGTATTGAGTTAGATAACTCAACAGCAATGAAAAAATTGAATAATCAGGTAATATGCAGGAATGTATTTTATGGAATTGTTCAATAGTAATCACCTTTTAAGAACTTGGATTTGGAATCCAACAGCACTGGGATGTTGATAAATAACATGTCCTGGAACATTGATATCCTACCAGAATTACAAATTGTATCATGCCACAGAAGTATGTAGCAAGGTTCCAACAGATTACAGATGCAGAACAGCAATTCTCACCACTAATAGGAGATAACAGTTGAATAACTTCACGAAATTGCATATGAATAGAGAGTTCCTGATTAGGAGACAAAGAATTGCCAAGGATGTTAGAATCCAAATAATCAGAGCAGTAGAGAAACAACTTATTAGCTACTTAGGTCAAAACAATCAAATTCTCCAGCCATTCATATTCATCTAAACAGAAACTTGGATACCCAAAATGCACAATTTATCCCGAAACAACAAATAAATGCAAATTTGATCAACAATTCTATAAAACTAATAATGTTGCAAATATTGTTGTAATAACATAAATCGCTGCAAAATGTACTCTAGTCAAAATATGCTCATTGATGAAAAGCTGGAAATAACAACATTATTAAGAGATGATCATTCTTTTAATGTTTTCTATAGTTTTGAAGGCAAATCTCTTCAAAGCTAGCATCTATTTTGGTAGGCCATTATGTTAGTTCCTACATTTAAATTTTAATAGTATGACAATAATTTATGAAAAAGAGAGGCAAAGATTACCTTTTCCAAGAATTAAAATACTATTTGCAGCCAAAGGTACAAGATCTTGTATCTTTTCACCAGTAAAAATTGCTCCAATAACTAAAAAACAAAATACAAATGTTGAGATACCTTCAGCAGCTGAAAGCAAAGACATCTACAGAAGTGGAGAAAGTGAAGTAGAAATACAGAAGTTAGAAGAGATACTAAAATATGGGATCATGATATATTAAAAAAAACCCAATACATGTTATTGGGAGGATTTGCATATGACAAGATAAAAGCAAAAAACTGGAACAAACTTTATGTTAACAACAAAAAGCATGTAGGAATTGTCAAAGTGGTATATATGTTGAAGGGAATGCATTCATAATTAGAAAACAGCCAAATTAGAATTTGGATTATAACAAAACCTGAGATATCTGTTAATTTCTCCTGATTCCCATTGCCATCAGTATTGTTAACAGCAGCATCTGTGTCAGGTGCATTCATAACATGCACAGAATAAAATCCATCTGATATCCAAAAGGTTTTACCTACAAATTCATATTAGCATCTTCAGTAGTTTTACTATTTCCAACAAAATTAGAGGCCAAAAGGTATTAACCACTTAAATAAACAAGACAACATCTCGATTTTCTTTAGTAAAGGCCAAATGTTGTCATCCATTCCTCATGAACATGAAACTAATGATAACAAAAAACTGGTTGTTACCACATTATCAATGTGGTCTAACTACTGTTTGAAAATGTAAGCAATACAAAAGTTGAATAAGGAACTATGAGATACATACTTGAAGGAACATCAGGGATGACAGCCATCTTCTGAACACTCATACTATGATGCAATTGCATCATGTTCGAGGCAATGTTTGATCCACCTACGGGAATAGAAACATTTAAGATATGCAAGTCCCCATTTGAGTCCAGTATTATAAACCTTTTGGAGGATAGGGCCTGGATGGAAATAGTCTTGATGGTTATAGATTTCAAGCTTTCCGCTTCCTTTCTCTGAAATGCTACAAAACAAGCACCTCCTTCAACAGAGTCTTGTCTACATTTGAGAGATCTCTGCTTTACTACAAGTGAATATGCATAATTAGCTCCACAAGCCAGTGGTTACTTAACTGTTAATGAGCATCTCAATGCCATGAAATCACAGAATATGATTATTGTTTTTAGAAACATGATCAAATTGTACAAAGCCTCAGAATTATTTGGAACAAATCCAAAGAAAGAAGAAAAGTTTTAGCAACCTCCATTGGTTAGAGAGAACACAAGAGACTGTCCCCATTCAAAGACATTTCTATTAATCAGCAGTTTACCATCTAGAGGCATCCTTATGATTTAAGCAAAGGAGAGCACCTCCCTTAATATGACTTGCATCCATTCCTGGACAAAAGAAATTCTTTCAAACAATCTGTCAGAGCAACTGCACATAAAAGAATGATCTCCATACATAGAGCACATAAAATGGCATATATGTGGTCTTTATACATGGAGTTACCAGACCCATATTCTGACACAACTACGTAAGAAATAAGTACACCGTTCTTTTCAAAGGAACAAAACCTTTTCACTGGTAGGAAGAGTACCATTGAACCTCATGCAAGAAAAGCAAAAAAAAAAAAAAAAAGGAAAAGGGCACAAAGATATTTTCTCATCATTAAGATTCAATCATCAAATCAAGGATGAACCTTGTTCCCTATGTTATTTACTATTGATTTACCTCAGTAATTGATAACCTCGCCTATTTATTTGATGGCACAATAAGAACATTATTAATAAGTGATCCTGTTATACGACCAAGTCTCTACAAGAGGTACAATCGATTCACTCATGGTAAGTTCAAGGCCAAGACAAACAGCTTTGCGACTGATCAGGATGGAGCAGCTTAACTAATCTCAGACCCATAACTAGATCCCATTCTAACAAATATATATTATCTTGAGTTTTCACTCAAACAAAGGTCCTCCGGTTCCCTTTTGAGCTGGTAAAAATTGGTAAACACAAGAAGTACAAAGGCGATCCTAATCTCAGACCCATAACTAGATCCCATTCTAACAGATCCATTGCCACTAAAATGAGCAAGAAACAAAAGATTAGCACATCAAATGGAGAGTCTGTCAACAAAAGGAAGCAACAAGCTAACTATACTGTCTAGACTAATTGCACAAAGTGATGAAGCAAATCCATCTACTCATCAGCTACACAGTTGCCTGATTTCCCTTTTAATTTTTAGCTCTCTCTTTCTCTCTTTTTGGAAAGAAAACATATTTAGTAACAAAAAAAGAAAGAAAGAAGGATTAGGTATCTGGCAGAGGAAAAGATTTTTTGACAAAGAGAAAAGTACAAATTGAAAGTATCGAATCAACTTGGTTCATGAAATTAACACGCCTCCCATCGTCTAGTAAGATAATATGAATAAAACACCCTTTCCATATTGATAACTGCCACTCCACAACATTATCCTAAAAGACTTGGCAACTCTCCTCAGCAAAAACACAAGTTACAATAACAGTGAAGAGCATTTATACCCTTTTGCCTCCTTCCATCCATCAAACATATTAATTTCCCAAACCTAGACAATCAAATCTAAATAGTGGAAGAAGAAATATAATGTAAAAGGATATCAGTACAATAATTGGCAATACATAGTCCAAGCAAAATGCCTATTAAATTCTGATGATTGCTTTCTTTTCTAAAAGCAGCAGCATGTTAAAGATCAAGTTCATGACAATCAAATTCAATTACTTGAATAACTTTTATAAGTTCAGCTCTTGAAGCTTTCAAGGTATGACAAAAAATAGTGTATGACCAACATAGATTAAGCGGACTAGCTACAGGTTCAATAACAAATGGGAAGAACAGACAACTAAGAAAGTAGAATGGTGAACTGTTTGTATATTATCTCGAAAGACAACTTGCCAATCACAAAATTCAAATTCACAAATTAATCCAGCAGAGCACGTTTATGTTTTGCACAAGGCGGCACAAGAACATGTGTTTTAATAAATTTTCTTGATTTTGAAGGTAAGACATATTACTGTACGGAATTCAGTGATCCCTCTCCAAAGTTACTACTACCAAATATAACTACCGAATATAACTAACTTCCTTTTGGTGAAAAAGAAAAGGTAAACACTAACGTGATTCTACTTTAGGAGAAACCTCCAACTTCAGGAATGCTTGTAGAAATAGATCTCCCAGATTCAAATGCCTGGAGATAATCTAACAAGATATTCTTAAAGGTGTTCTTATAACTGATACCAGGAGACTAAATTAATATATTTCCTAAAACAAATACATCGAATAGCTATTACTTACTCAACTTCCAACGTCCAAATTAAACTAATTATAAACATAAGCAACCTTAAAAAAGAACACACCAGATAAGTTACTTACCGGATGGACAATCCTTCTCATTCTTTCCATCCGAGGCAACAGTAAAATCATTCTCTGAAGTCAAACGACAACGAGTATCATTGCCAATCACCCCATTTGGCAATCTAATTCCCTTAGTGTCCAATTTGCCATTCAAATCCAAGTCCCTATTCAACTTTAAATTCTTAACTTTAGCCTTGCCTTTCACCAATTGCCTCAAACTGAAAATCCGAACCCCATTATCCTCCCCAAGAATCAAGAACCCATACGACAAACTCATTGTCGAAACCGGCACGCAGCATTCAACCACAGCACACCTCATCAATTTCACCACATCACCGTCGCCGTCACCAATCAGTTTGACCGCAAAGACACAAAGTTTCTTACTTGAAACAGAATACATCACAAAGAAGTTGGTAGACCCAACAATCCTTACTGAAACCCCATGATTCACATCAACCAAAGCTCCAAGCTTTGGATCAAAACAAAGCCCCTTCTGATTGCAAACAACTTGAGCCTTCGAAAAAAGATTGCTTTTCTGACGGATGTAGAATCTAAACAGCACCTGGGAGCCACCCTTATGAGGGCCAACAACAAGAAAAACAACTGTTGGGTTAGGGTTTTTGTGGGATTGGAGGAGGAGGAAGGTAGAAGAAGAGGAAGGTGAAGGAATGAGGATTTGGGGTTGAAGAGGGAGAGGGGAAGAGGAAAAGGAAGGGAAGAGAGAGATGGAAGAATCAGAGTGTAAAAGGGCTAGAGAGAGAGAGTTTGGTTCAAAGAGTACAGAGGTGGCATGAGGAAGAAGAGGAGGGATTGAAAGTTTGGAAGATTGGACAGGTACCATTGTTGTCGGGTCAACGACCTGAGATTCGTTGGGGTGGTGGTTGTTAGGACATTGGAGATGCTGGACATTGGAGACCCGTTGGCTCTGTTGTGTGATTTAACAGACTACTCGCATACAATTGGGTTCATATATATTTACTTTTTGTAGCTTCCTCTAGGTCCGACGACTTCGACCCTTGTTTTTTTGGACCTGAACATTGATATATAGTTAGTTGTCTGTTATTGATGATTACCTTGTGAGATTACCTTGGTAGCTTCCAACTCTAATTCTAATTTTGAGACTCATAAGCATTTATAATCAGATTGGCCTCCACCAATGTTTTAAAAATCGGATCGAATATTGAATCGATCGAAAGAAATATTTAAGGTTTAGAGGTTTAACCGTTAATAAACCGCTATAAAATCGGTATATAATAAATAAGAAGTAAAACTTATAAGAATAAGTAAAAATAAAATATTTTATTGAAATAAAAATACACTAATGTTTATTATTATATAATTAATTAATAATAAATAAATATGGCTCTAATATAAATATTAAAATAGCAATAAAAATCAAAATTGTATTTCTAAAAGAGGTTGTGTCTTCTCAACATCAAAAGCTCTAAATTTTTCAACGTTATTTAAAGATTAATAAACTACGTTTTCATCTAAAGTATTTGCATCAACTTTTTCTACTACATTAAAATAAATTATAATTTAGTAATGTATGAAATTTTTCTCAATTATAAACTTGTAATACACTATATTTTTAACTTAAATATGATCAAAATAAGATATGAACTGACTATCAGTAGATGTTTTTAATTCATTCGTTGTGGCAAATGCATTTTTTCGTAAATCGTCTTGATAAGGCTTTACTCTATTTAAATTTTTGCGGTCAAATTTGAACAGTTTGCAAATGTTAGAATTCATTTAAATACCTCAAAATATTAGAAATTAACTTGTAATTTTATAAAATATTAGTTAAATTTGCATCTTTTGCCTATAGAAGAAATACTGACTAAGATCTAGAGTTTGGCATTAATACATGTATAACTAACTAGGTATGTATATTTCTTTCAAATTTATTTATGGGCAACGAATATTTTATCAAACTACAATTAAAATAATAATCCAGAGTTTAATATGTTTATGTTTGTAACGAATATAATGTTTCTAGCAAAATTATGATATTAATGTAAGAAAATTATATCATGCTTATATGCACTTATATTGTAATAAGTGATGACGTCATTTGGTTTTTAGTGTGATATCTTCTTCCTCCTTTGTTTAGGAAGACAAAGCATCCAAAAAGAAATAAATATTATAAACCAATAATTTTAATGAATTTAACTTATTAATTAAGTGAATATGTTCTTTGCAACAATTCTATAAATGTGAAAGTTTTGTAAAAAAAAGAAAGGGGATTTTGAAAGGTTTAAAAAATCAGGCCAGACTAAACCGAACAGTTTGGTCTGACCAAAAAAAGGTTAAATCGGTCGGTTTTTATGCAGACAAGCTATTAGGTAAAATCGAACCAGACCACTGACTAGTTCAAACTTTTTTCAGTCAGACCGAGTGATCCGATCCGATTTTTAAAACCTTGGCTTTAAACACTAATATTAATGGGTGTTTTAGTGTTAGATGCAAACTAATGAGATTGTTCACTGATTGACTCGCAATTCTCATGTATATGTTAGTTTTTGCCTTTAAAATCAAGTTCTTAAAAGAGGTTTGTTTTCAATGTTTCTTATATTTCTTGAATGAAATTTATTTTTAAAAATTTTATAACATAAAAATTAAATTAATATTTCGTTGTCACTTTTCAATCCATTAAAAAATTAAAAAACACTCAAATCTTTAAAATTCTGAAAAAGAAAATCCTTCTAGTCTTTAGTTTAAAAAAACACCTTTTCTCTTAAACTCTGGT
>JANKOE010000008.1:21131804-21152681 GCA_026284465.1 Erythroxylum citrifolium | reverse complement strand
AAATATTATTTAGCATAAATAATTTTATTATAAAATAAAATATAGTTAAAATTAATAAAAATATTTTTTATTTTTATGTTGCCAAAAAATCTACTGTATGAAGCTCTTTTAAAAAAGTTGTTTTTTTAATTGACAGTCAAACGATCAACTAGCTTTTAAAAAAAGCTCTTCTCAGAAAAGCTCAACTGATAAAAGCTCAATCAAACGAGCCCTAAAACTAGCACTTACTTTATAACAAAGCGCTAAAGGTAAAAATGAAAAATGAAATCATTGAGTTGAAGTTCTCATGGAAACCTCATATTACTAGAGTACAAATTCAATCATCTGCAGTTGATTGTCCTTTAAGCTCCATTAACTTCACCAGCTCATCTAGTTAATAGATCACGTAACTCGGTTCAATTAACCGTACAACTTGCGGATGTAGTATCTTCCTTGGAATTAACTAACATCAAACACGAAGTTGATAAGATGCTCACAACTTAAAATGCAGCTCCCAATTCCATTTTATGAACTCCCGAACGCAATCTTGGTCGTGTGATTTTCGCAACCAAGCAATTAAGGGTTGTCTGGACATGGCTAATAATCTTTGAATAAACCAAGACAAAGATATGAGCTGATTCTACTAGGGATAAATTAAGGTGGCTTTATGTGGATAATTTTCTTAACCATGGCTATGAAGCTGCCAAGAAGGTCCATGTACAAGTACGCCCAAACCCCAAATCACAGGTCTAGACTATAGATAGTCTTAAATATATCTCAGCTGTCTACCACGCACAAGGCAGTGCACCATATCCTCACGAGAGTTTCACCTGTACTTCTGTCTTCTGTGTGCGGTGCAAATTGTAATTTTCTATTCTGCTAGTTATAAAACAACATTTGGGACAAGAAGCTGGTCCATTTGCTTGATATTGGGGTTGGATTTGTGGGATTAATTTACCAAGAACTGTCTCCTTGGTATCTAAACCCACCCTTTTAGTATGGCTTCTTGTTCATTACTGGTTCATAGAGACCCCATCCGACATCACAATTTCAATCACACCATGGGATAAGGCTGGCATCGAGTTTGTATTTTCTTGGGTGGGTTCAATCTAGCTATGTGTGAAATGTGCAATTTTATATAATGTGGGGCAGTCAGAATTATCAAGCACACTCACCAAATTCAAGAAAATAGGAAAAAGAAACATCTAGCATAGTTGCGATCTGAAAACCAACTGTTTAATTTTTTTGCTTTTTGGTAAATAAAAGAGTTAACAACTAGCTAGAGCTAATAACAGGAATAATGTGCCGAATGCGCCTAACACCCATGCGATCATCATTGAGAGTTCGTCTTATAACATCTGGGAGTTGTTGAAAAACCACCATGCCCAAAGACACCTCAGGTCTGATCCGAGCCATAGTATCAGCTGTAGCGTTTCCCTCTCTAAAAACGTGATGAATCTTGACTTGCCAACTGCGTGACAGCAGCTCCCGAATACTACAGATGAGTGCATTGTCCGTACTAGATCTCTTGACAATATTCCCTTCCAAGTGTACATTTTGAAATATCTGTAGAAAGAGGCCTATCTCTTTAACTAGCATTTAACTAAGTCACTAATAAGCTAAAGACAAATCACCAAATAGTCAATGACTAAGTATTTGAGAATCTTACATCTTTCTTTAGAAAACCAATATTTCAGTTGCAATGACCAAGACACAAAAGATTATATAAGCTATCTATTCCTCAATTTTTTAATCTTGCTACCTAAACCTAATCTAAAGTTGAGTTGACTGGAAATAGTATACAAAGTCCCCCGGTAGGGAATCGAAGGGACCGAAGTACAGAGCTCGCTTTGAGTTAAACCATTTTACAGAGTTACTCGGGAGAAGCACAAGATAAAACTTATGGGATTATGCTTTGCCTTTTGTTGATTAAGTTAGCTTCTATAACATTTCACTTGCTTTGGATGTGTAAAGCAGCCACTGATCAGATCCTAAGAAAATTTTTTGGTTTTGGAGCTTTGATGCCATTACAGCTAGCATATATATATAATTTATGTTTCCTAGTTGCTTGTCAGTTGTGAGTTCATTTTTAACCATCCAATCTTACATTCCTAAAAAAAGCTTAATTACTGTGTAATCATCTTTTTTATATACATAAACTTAAAATTGAAGAACGTAATTACTTGCATAATGCATATGTTATTATGAGTGATAATTCAATTTTCATAGCAAGGGCCATGGAGTGAATCTGAGTCAACAAATGGGAGTAGCCGAAGTACGAAGGAAATGACAGTTCAATTGGTAATAAATTGAACGTTGTTGTATGGATTGAAATAAATAAAAAGGACTGTTAACTATACAACAACTAATATGGAGAGGAGAGGAGGGAGTGAAAGCAGAGAATAACAGCCGAATTGATGCTCAATTAGAAATCTTCTGTGGTTTGAAATAAAGCACAGGAGTACTACATAATTGATTAGGCATAATGAAACAGTACACATATACATGCATATGCAGTCAAAGAAGATGACAAGGAGACATGATCGTATAGTAAAAGGGTTGGTGTCCATGAAAACCCGCATGACAACTGGCCAAATATCTTAGAAAAGACATAGCTTTCATGGTTCTCTCTATTTTCCCATCCGATCATGTATGTAAAGATCAATGGCCGACCAATTGTCTTGGTAGTTGACACCTAAATAAATGCTGCAGAGAATGATGTGGCACTACACACTACTGTATCAGAGAGAGACAGCGAGGGGTAATCCGAAAAAAAAAGGAAAACTTAAGCGCATGTGTAGGGGTCCTGAGGGCATGTCCTTCGGAGGAATGGACCACACTCACTCTTACTCTTCCCTCTTTATAAGCAACCCGTTTCTCTCGTCACACACTACCTTCAACTCAAGCTTAACACTAGTCAAGAATTTTTTCCAGTTCCTTCTCCCCCTAAAGCCTATTGTTGTCTCTATCTCTCAAGATGAAGTTGATGGACAATGGAAATAATGCGGGCATGGGAAGGTCAAAGAAGAAGGATTCATGTAAAAGGCTTGGTAAGTACCTCAGAGAACAGAAAGGAAGGCTCTACATTATGAGGCGATGTGTAATTATGCTTCTATGTTGGCATGACTGAGGAGAGAACCAACTCCTTTTTCTCAACCTGTGGAGCTTTTCTCATTTTGTCTTCTTCGAAATGTAAATATATGAAAAAGAGAGAAAATCTTAGACTTAGTTATATAACTTGGTCGATCTTATTTGCCTATAGCAAAATGTTGCAGTTGACAAGGTCTTTTAGTGTTGGATGTGCCCCAAGAGGTGCACCTCCGGATAGCTTTGTAGGGGAGTGTGCTTTTCAATGAAGTGACAAAACAAATGCATATGTAACTGTGCAAGGAAGGAATGCATACAACATTTTTCTCAATCATCATGTTATGTAAGGGACAGAAATGATGAACCAACGATTACTGACGATTAATTAGGAAACTGCCGCAACAGAGAATGATAATCAAATTATATAAGTATAATATAATACATAAACAGAAGCCTTAACATGCTGATGCTGCCTACATATACAAATAATTGCTGTCTTGTCATACTTTGTGTTGAAATCCATATAACTTGAACTCGATGTGTTTCAAACTATCAAGTTAAAAGATGTCCGAAGTTCTGGACTCTAGTATACAAGTCAGGTGATCCCCAGCACATCATTATCATCTACGTTGTAGTTATATTAGATGAAATGTCGAATCAATCTTCTCATGGTAAAAACTGGGATCAGCATTCAGCAATTCAATTTGTCAACATTTCACGAAAACTTCAAAAGTGGTCCCCCAAAATTTAATGGCACCCCTCACACGTGCAAATGATTACTATTACTTCCCAGTTCCCAGGCTGCTTATGCTTAGCATCTTCTAACACCCTATATAAAATTCCTTACAATTGTCCCCACCAACACATACAGCCCTAGTGTGAATTGGGGCAAGTTGCGTAAGATAACCAAAAGGAGCTGCAAGAAAAACTTCAAATTAGCAAAAACTACCTGCAGTTGGCTGATAAATTTCAATTTAGATACACAAGTAAGATATTACCTAGGTCTATTGAAATCTGAAGCAGGTGCAGCATGTCGACCAATCAAAACATCTTTCGGAATTCGACATTGCAGGACCAGACGAAGGTTTGATTGGTCAAAATGGCAGCTTTAGCCTCACCCGCACCCACGTGCACTTTCTACTCATTGGACCCCATCTAACAACAGCTGTCCGACTGATTCGTTTTCTCCTAAAAAGTTAAATCCCCAGAGATAGGGCCCACTAACTAAGAGAGGATATGTGAGGCGGGCCCTCAATATCACCTGCCCCTCAGCTCCATGGTCAGTCTGCACATGCACGCATATTAAGATAACATTTTTATCGATTTTCATTTATAGAGTTAGGATGACTTGAAGCGACGTCCTGCTCGTGACCGTTGCCACTTTTGGTCTCACCACACTTACTGGGGCCAGACCCCGGAGGGGAGGGGACCGACCAGACCACCTCTTCCTTTTGGGTCTCATTCCAAGTTAGTCGTCGTATTTCGAATGGCTATGATGCTGAAAATAGATAACTTGGAAAAGGCAGAACTGGCCTGCAATTGTTGCAGTGAAGCAAAACAAACTGGGTAGTGAATAACAACAGATCGCTTGTTCAAATTCAGTTGGGACGGAGCAGAGTAGGGAATGGTTTGGGTTCAAAAGGCTGGGCCGCTGGGCTTTTTTCGGAGCTGTTAATCTTTGCACTCGATAGATAAATTTCACAGATTCGTTGAAATTTCTTAGAAAAGAAAAGGCAGATAACGGAAGAAAAGAAACCAGGAACAATCAAAGTACATACTGCGTTTGTGAATACATCATACAATCACCAACGTTTAGCGTGATTATAGGAAAACAACAGCATACCTTGATTCAAGAGAGCTTATTCAATTAATGCATATATATGACGTTTTTTAATATATTACTCCAAAAAAAAGGGAAAAGGCATCTAACGTATGGTATTCCTTCAATTAATTAAATTGCTCTTGCTAATATATAGTAGCTAATAAAGTAAGTCACGTAACTGTATATTATTTTGTTCGTTGAAGGGTTAAAAGCCGACTACTTGGCGACATGCAGATGCAGTAGATATAAATGATGTCTTTCGATGGAGTCCTAGGATGGCTTGATGGTTTGATGGAAGGCCACGTAAGACATTGATTTCAACAAGAATTCCCCGTCCTAAGTTAGTGTTATCTAGCTATACCAACTTAGAAAGCTAAAAGCAATTGTTGATAATGGGAAGGATTTGATGTAACCTCTGTCCGCTTAACCTCTCATACTTGTCTTTTGTCTCCAAGATTATTAATTGGATTCTATGTTCTTAGACATGGGAAGAAAAGATAGCTATCACCCACTAAACAAATGGTTATCTAGCTATTTTGGTTACAATTGATTTCCTCTTTTACGGGGGAAAAAAAACAAAACAAGGCTAGGCTAGCAACTACTCGAGGGAATATGTAGCAGATGTCCTTTTTTAAGATGAATAAGGAAAACCAAACTGAAAAGCCCTTTATTGCATGCATACCTCTGGCATCCTAGCTACATTAGCAAAAAGTCTCATTCTTGGTCTCAAAACTAATTTAATATGCAAAAAAGGTAGGGACACTTTTACTTACAGTTTTAAGACTTAGGAAAAAGAACAGAGAAAATAATGCTGAGTCCATGAAAGTTTCTCATCCATGGAGGGACACTGCTAAAAGTGAGGACAAAAGTTGTAGGGTTGATTTGCACATGTAGATGAAAGAGCAATGTTTAGTTGATAGCACATGCACACCTCATCTGCAAATATCCAAGGCAAACTCACTGTCTGCAATTATTCACATAATCATGCTTCTTACATATAACTACTTTAGACCCTGTCTTTTCCAGTCACCGTTAAACATTAAAAAAAAAGCCACCACCACCAGCAGACAAAACAAATGGGGAGAAAAAGATAATGAAAGGTACTGAGCCATTTTTGCTTGAAAGCCTGACGAGAGGAAGAGATACCGTGAAAGGTTTTAATGAATGGACAGTATAAAGAAAAGGTTGATTAGAAACTCCGTTAACATCAAAATGCATGACTGAAATTAGACTGATGAACGTTTTTCAATCACATAAGGCAGCTATCCCTTTTCACTTTGTCTCCTCTCAGGTCTCAACCTTCATGGATACCAAAGCCCTTTCCTTGTTAAGAAAGTCATTTCTTGAGCTTTTGATAGAAAATTAACATTTGAAAACTCAGAAACAGAAATACAAGAATGTTTATTCTAAAACATCAGAAAAGAAAATATAAGGGAAACATCAGATATAAAATGTATGTCATTATACATAATATTTTTCAATTTTACTTGAAATTTTAACTAATAAATATTTAAATAATCAAATTGGAAATAAAAATGAAACATGGAATTAGAAAAAAAATATTTTCTCAAACTTTAAAATAGGATATTTATTCAAAATATTTATAAAATATATAGGGTTCCATATATAGTTTGTGTTCATTTCAGTGACTATAAAACAGTCTGACTCGTCTATGGATACTTGTGTATGATGAGTGACATGGGAAGGGCAATCTGGTTGAGTGGTTGTTCCTATGACACAAGTGTTATTGAACAATGATTAACTAACAGATTTATGAAAAGTTCTCACAACAAAACTTCGACTTCCCAAGTCACTTGCAAGAACATTGATTTTGTTCTTGCAAAATAAAGCCGGGAATGAGAAATCCAATTATAAGCTAAAAGCGGTGACATGAGATGATTGAATGTTGAACAGAAGATGAATACTTGCCCACAAGTTTCAAGTGGTCCAGACCTGCAAAGTAAACTTTAACTAATATTACCAGAGTAATGAGACAGACGGATTGGTAGAAGTCATATAGTTACAAGACGATGACAACAAAGGGTTTGCTTGCTATGGTCAGCTTGGCTGGAATATATAGTTTCGAAAGGCTGGCATTGTGATGGAGCTGCCTTGATCGTAATGGGTTTTGGAGCCTACCC
The DNA here is from genome assembly GCA_026284465.1 of Erythroxylum citrifolium. Classification (NCBI taxonomy): domain Eukaryota; kingdom Viridiplantae; phylum Streptophyta; class Magnoliopsida; order Malpighiales; family Erythroxylaceae; genus Erythroxylum; species Erythroxylum citrifolium. The sequence goes on along the minus strand of JANKOE010000008.1, from coordinate 21,145,652 downwards.
TAGCCACCTACCTCTCTAAATGCAACATCTTGTCTACCTAGTACCAACATCATGTGCAGTGCACCTTAGCCTACCCAAGCAGTTTCTAGGAAGGATAAGCAAGCACGTAACCTTAGTCAGTCAGATATTTGTTTCCCTGCTCCATACTAAATCAACTCCATGAAGCGATTTATATGTGCTCAAAACTCTACTCGTATGAGTGCTCCTGCTCCATTTTATGCAAGAGAATCGTTTCAAGCAGTGCACCAAATTACTCTGCAAGTTTCTGGTAATACTTTTAACTTTAATTTATAAAACCAAACAAGTTCCATAAAGATTTATTTGCATCTGCAACAGTGTAATAAATTAAGGACAGTAACAAACTTTAGTCATTGGCTGAAACTATGAACACTAACATAGAAAAAGACATAACAGTAATTGGTTTCGGACACACTAGTGTTCCAATAAGACTATTTAATGCCATATTTTGAGGGGACGAATCTTCTGTCTATTTTCTTTTTTTATTATTCTGTTTTATGAATTTCAGTCATCCATTTATACGGGACTCATATAAATAAATATTTAAGATTCATAAGACAAGGTAAGAATATGGGAAAATAGACAGAAAATCTTGGCGGCTTTTGAGAGTGTATAATTAAGACGTGTTATAGGTTTATTTAATTTATATTTAAAAAGACAAAGGTTGTTCATTTTAGTAAAATAATTCAGAAATATGTACCCGTAACCAAAAAAAAAAAAAAAAGGACCACAAGTTATTACTTGTTAGTAGAACGTTGTAAGATATTTGGAATTGGAAGGACTGTTCTCTTTTAATCAAAGATCTCCCAGTGGCTACAGTGCAATTCGCAATGAAAAGAGAGTGTTGAGCTTTCAACTAAGCCTTAGTAAAAGGAATTTGGGAAGGCATTAACTATGATGCCAGAGTGATTCACTCTCACCCACTCAAATCATGATCTTTTGTCCACTCGTAGGCTGTCTTTTCAAAGCAACATCAAAATTTTCTTTTCCTTATCTTTTTCATTTCTTGGTCTCATTCATCTCTGTCTATATAATAACAAGTAATAAACATAGATAAGTGGGGATTGATAAGTTGTGGCAGCGAGGCAAAAGCATCAGCGGGAAACAAGGGCATGAATTTCTAGAGAAGAAAACAACGAGTACAAGTGCGGAATATGAGAAATCAGAAATGTAATAAATGTTGGTACTTGATCTAATTAAAGATCAACAATAAGGTAGTTGAATTGTCCAATATATTATAACCAAAGTACCACGGATAAGGGTAAAGTAAAACATTTCTTATATAGTCAACTTATTTATTTAGCATCCAAGGTTTTTTGTTTTTTTTTCTTAATTCTATGACTATATAGTAAAGTAATTTTATCAATTACTCTAAAGTTCACCTTCTATATTAATCTTTTCTAAATCTAATTTATGAAAAAGAATATGATTATTTAGATAACATTTATTATCTTACTGCAATGCCCAATACATATAAATTGTGTCATTATAAGATCCAATAACAAAATTTCTATAGAGAGTTAGAGATACGTCTACCTATCTAATTAAATTCCACCTTTTTCTTTCGGTACAATCCACGTGTACCGTTCACACACACATCGGTATCCACATCCTTCTGATTTCAGAGATAGTGAACTTTCTGAAGTGGAATCTTTCTCTGTTACTGTAATTAGGTGTGTGCCAAAGCACCTATTGAAGTAAATACCGAAAAAGTAATAAGACTTTTTTTAATGAAAATTATAATTTTTCTTGTGCACAGTAAATTCTACACACCAATCACGTAATCTAAATTAAACCACCTGATTTCGTTAGAACACATATAAATAAAATATTATATTTAAACACCTTTTTCATCAAATTAATTATAAGTTCCGATGATAATAAATGTGTCATTTACATCGCACAATAAGTACATGAAAATTTCAAGCATCGACTATAATATGGTAATTACACTAACATCAATTTCCATCTTTATTTATTAAATATTTTTCACAAAACTCGACAATTCATTCGTATAAATTGTCAAAATAAATAAGGTCTACTATGTGAAAAGTACAAGACTTATACAAAATACCTGATAATAACGACAATTAATTGCACGCAATTTTCTTTTTTATATTTTATAAAAAGATCGTTTCTGATACTCGAACTTAAATCAAAAAGGAGAAATCTTACGGGTTGCTATAATAGTAAATATGAATCTTTTATTTGTTTTGAAAATAACTAATTTATAAATACAATAAATTATAGTTCTAAAAGTATTGACTTACATAAGTGGTCAGAAAAGTCATTTTGTAAATAATTATAATTTATAATTTATAATATTGAGGGTGAATTAACAAAATTATTAGATAGAAGTTAATAATAAGTCTTATTTTGCAGAATTAATATTTTAACTGTAAATTATCCAAATCAAGAGATTGCTATTATAAGCTTAAGTGCATCATATAATATATCTAATGTTAGATCAAATTTCTTGGTTAACTCCTCTTTAGATAAGAAAATTGAAATACATATATACTAGTTTAAACTTAAAACTTCATCACAGATAAGAATTTTTATTTATCTAGTAAAAGCAAGGTATCCACATAAAAGTTAGGAGTTGGTAATTCTTACCTAAAGCCTACATGTAGTGAAGGCCTGTTATGGAAACCTTAGGGTTTGAATTGAATTGAGTGGTATGAAGACTTTTGCCTCTCGGCCGGGATTTTCTTTTATATATATATTATTCAGTCTAAATTTGAGCTTTTGGGGTAAAGATAGGATACCTACTACTAGCATTAGATTTTAGATAGACCAGCAACATCTGGGAATTATGATAAGAGCAACCCAATTCCTAAATCCCTAGGTCACATCTCTGGATTAACGGGCTTAAAAGTGTGAAAAGATTACCATCAGTCCCTACCATACTTTGCTGTTGGCGAAAACTATTCAGCTCCTTCTCTATCCATCCACCTATACCAGCTTTGCCCTATACGTACTGAAGAGAGAAAAAATGTGGTTGATAAAATAATAGATCAGAACACATTTCTTATTGTCCCTCTTGCTCTTATATTGTTCGGTGGATATCCATGTCTCTTCCATATATTTGTAGTACGATCCTAGCAGAGAAGTGAACCCTGGGAAAAGATTTTTAAAAATGGGTAGTGAAGCTCTTTCATAGGTGTCCAAGACAAATAGTTTTCTCTGAAACAGATCATCGATCTCCGAGAAAAACCAGTGAAGCCTAAAGTAACAAATGTTCTCCTCCACAAATTGTGTCAATCTTTGTCTACATCCTTCCTCTTCTTCTCGTCAGTACAATCCTCCTGACATTATTGACCACGAAACTAATGGCTTGTTAGTTTACCATCACCATCACAACCCACTCATCGCAGCTCCTTGGTTACCTACTAATCCTTCAATAGCTGAGCCCGAGTCTTTCCTGGACATGGGAGCTAACTCAAATCATGCCATGAACTCTAAGCAGGATTTTGGTTTACTTATAGACCGTTATCAGCTTGATCATCCTGATTTCCTTCCTCTGAAAAGGCCTGCAAAGAAAGATAGGCACAGTAAAATCAACACTGCTCAAGGCTTGAGAGATCGGAGGGTGAGATTGTCCATAGGAATTGCCCGGAAGTTTTTTGATCTCCAGGACATGCTAGGGTTTGAAAAAGCAAGTGAAACCCTAGATTGGTTACTCACCAAATCAAGAAAAGCCATAAAGGAGCTAACCCAGGATGGAACTTCCATGTGTGAGGTTGTGTCTGAAGCTGAAGATGACCTAGAAGAGACAGATTCAAAGACTCAGCCTTTGGGTGCCGTTTCTAATGAGAAGAAGACGAAGAAGTTGCAAAAATCTACGATGGATCCTCTGGTCAAAGAGTCTAGGGCAAAGGCAAGAGCAAGAGCAAGGGAAAGGACTAGAGCGAAGATGTTCACTAGAAGCGTCCGTGAGTCCTCCGACAAATGTCCGGACGCCAGTCCTCATATGGCGAACCAATATCAAGGTTGTGGGAAATCAGGTTCTACCGGTGATCATCAGAAACTGACCTGTTCTGTGAAGAATGCGGTTCATGAAGCTGATGAACACCTTACCTCTAACTCACTTTACCATCAAGTACGGATGAAAGAGGACGTTGTTGAGGGGCCAATCATGATGAAGAGGAAGTTGAAGGCATCTACAATCATGGGTTACCAAAAAAACCTTGAACTAGCAAAAGAAGTTATTAGCTGCAGCAAGACCAACGACCACCACGGCAGCAACTACTGCCTGCCCAGCCTGCCACCAAATTGGGACATAAGCAATGCACTAAGTCGTTCTAGTTTAGTTGCTATCACAAATATGAATCTATCTACAGGTAGGATCTCTTAAACACCATCCTTGCTTCTGAGTTCATCGACACTTGACATTAAATTCTGTCTCAATTTGCAGGATTACAAATCTACGGCAAACTCTGGGACGCTGATCAAACCAATCAATATCAACAAAAGTAAATAGCATGAATAAGAAGTAAAATGCAAGGGGGTAGTTCTTTTGTTGTATGTTTGATGTTGCGGATCAAATTTAGGATAGTTTTCTGCTCTCTTTCCTATCAATCGAGTTAACTGTATCCCTTCTACGTATGTTATTAAGCTAATTGCTAGTCAATTTCTTTCCCTGCAACAACAGGTTACTAATTGATTTCAAAAGACATAAGGTTGATTTTTCAGACATTAATTAAATAGGGGAACGACAAGATCTTGTCAAATGAATTGGTTATGCTAGATAATCAACAAGTGCTATAATTTTGTCTAGTTAATAATAACCACTCAACGTTAGGAATTCAGGAAAGCATTAGCGGAACGAAAACTATGTCCGTAAAATATCAGTTTGTTAAAATTTAAGTCCACTCTTATCTAAATGGCAGAATGTAAGTGATGTTAAGGTTCAGGTTTGTCGAATTGATTCCAACTGATGTTGCCAAGATTGTGTCACCAATATCTGTAATTGTAGACTTGGACAAAAATTGTATAAATTCATCCAAACATATATAATTAACTCCTACATAAGATGCTAGGGGACTGAATGCAAGGGGCTTTTCATGTGAAGCCTTGGAGTGTTTTCTATATGTACCACCTATACATAGAGTTGATACAAAGCTTTAAGAAGAGAAATGGATCGATCTCAGGAATTACCTCCATGGCTCCATCATTAATATTTGACCATTAAATCACTTGCGTGTATACATATGAATGTGATATCTATCCAGATTCTTCATTCTTCTCTATCAATGTAATGCATATATACTATTGTCTCACTTGTGCTTTAAGTCCACAGAAGAAAATAGCCAGTCATCGTCAAAACACTCAATTGAATATACAATACTTAATTGTTAAAAATGCAACTGCTAAACTCTTGATCAAAGTTACTAACCTACAACACAGAACTTTTGTTCTCTCACCCACTTCCAGTTCTTGTGCATTGTAATTGATACTAGCTCAGTAGAGTAAGGCGTTTCTTTGACCCAATTTAAATCAGAATCCTTGTGCAGTAGTTAATACATTTTTGTTGTATGTATCATCTCAAAATCCTTAAGGTACAACCCTTACTAAATTTAATATTACTAATTAAACAGCAGAGGTCACAACCGGATCTTAACATGGTCGACTAGGCACATCAGTGAAAGGATATTATCAGACCTGTGGTTTGAAAAGACATTGTCTTTAACGTAACAGGGCTCTGGGTTTCCTGCTTCTAATTTGTGTTTTGAGGTTAATAAGAACACAAAACTGGTGTATTACTGCAGAGTGACAATGTTAGTCCTTTTGTAGAGAGAAGAGCAACCATGAAAGTGGCACAACGGGCGATAACATGATGGCCTACTAATTATCATTTACATATTTTTTTTATTTGATTAAGAGTTGTTTCCTTCTACATCAAGAGCGGAAAAATAAAAATACTACCTGTAAATGTGATCATATTCTTTAATATGAAATGTATTTTGTACTCTATAGATAAATTATGATGCCAAGCCCTAGTCCTTTAAAATCAGTTACTAACTTAACTACTGATATCAAGCTCAATTAAACCCCTTTGTCTTGTTACACTTTTAGTCACAATCCCAGGGAGTTGGCATTGGTATGAGATTCCTGATTAATTTCTTACTGTAACATTAAACCTACCTTATCTCGGTTAATTAATCTAATGGAATGATTTTAAAGGTAGATTTAATACCTTGACTAACTATTAGTAGAGAATGAAAATTCACATTGGAAATGAAGAAGGCACGTACGTGGTTTTTATTTGGTAATTAGTCCCCTCTTAATCCTCTATTTACAAGAAGTGAAATCTCATCCCTTGTAATTAGAATTTCAGCTATTGCTAGAGTCTCCCAAATTATTGATCAGTGTTCTTGGCTAGCCATTGAAAAAGGTATAGACATAGGGATGGCAGTGAATTTTCAACCCGATTAATATTCGCATTACCCGATCCGAAAAATAGACATGGAAGCTAAAAATAGATTTTAAATGGAATTTAAATGGATGTTGAAAAATGGATTTAGATATGAGTCTAGTGATAACCCCTTATGGATACTCATATCTTACCTTTTTTTATTAACTCTATTTTTTCTATTTTTCTTGAATATTTATGGTTAAATATAATAAAATATTAATATTTTCTGAGAAGAAACAACTTTAAAATCCTCACTTTATTCCTCAGTCCTCACTTTTTTCGTTATGTTTTATTTTCTTATAGGATGATAATAATGCAAATGATATGGAGATGAAGTTTTGAATGTTGTGGAGTTTACGTAAAGTCAATTTGCAGCTTTGGATATTTCAGTCTTTGTGTCTAGTTCTTGATTGTAAAAAATATATGTTGTCTTTGTACTAGACATTATGATTTTTATTATTTCAATTTTATAGTTTTTTAAAACGTATAAATCAAAATCTTGACTTATTAATTTGAAAGTAATTTTGATTTGAAGCGTTCAAAAAAATATGCTCTTTATATTTTCTATTTAAAAGTTATATTTTTATGTGCTATACAACTCGATGGATATCCAAAAACTTAAACAATCCAATAGATTTAAATATGGGTAGTAAATCGTAAAAACCGATGAATATGGATATAGATATGAGTTGAGTCATAAAAAATGGATATGGATATGAGTTGAGTAAAACCCGAACCGAACCCTACCCATTGTCATCCCTATATAAACATATTGCTCTCTTATCTTCGAACCTATTTACCTAACCACTTTTTGAAGGATAAAATTATATGGAAATCCACAAGTAATGGAGAATTCTCCAATTCCTTATGTTTAGAAGTGATTAAACCCCTCTTCTTTATGTTCCTTGGTATAACATTGTTTGAAAAGGATCATTGATGCCCAAAGCCTCCTTTACCACATGATTAGCTGCCAAAGGTAGATTGAAAATAAAATACAGGCTCAAGATTTGAACTGATCAGGTTTTCTACCTTTATAATTTGGTTCATGAGACAACGTCTCATCTTTTCTTTCAATGTGGCTACTCTCTCCATTTGGGCCAGAATATTTCATTACTTGAATTTGGATTATCCCTACAATAATTGGAATGAAATCCTAATTTGGGCTAATAATCAATACAAAATAATGGGGAAAGATTAGGTATGCTTAAGCCTTTGTCTCAATTGCACTGTATACTCTATTTGAAAGGAAAGAAACTCAAAAGTTTTCAGGAATTTTAAATCTGACAAATATGTTCTCACTGTTGGATCAAAAAAATTATAATAACTTATATCCATACAGAAAAATTGAGCTCTCTCTCAAAAGCAGATGGAATCTAGATTGAATAGTTGTTGTCTTTAAGTAGTCTCATTTCTTAACATTTAACGCTAATTTTGTTACATCTTTAGTACCTTTTGTCTCTTTAACAACTTTGCATTGTAATCAGTTTTTGGCTGCCTTTTAGGGCTTCTGAATGAAATGATTTTTTCTTTTAAAAAATTGAAATCCAGATGATAAAGGGAGATTAAGGTGAAATTTGGAGAAAATAAGAGAAGGCTATCCTTGCTTTACATCATCTAGTATTAGATTATCGAAACAAATTTGGGGTTGACCAAAATAAAACCTATTCAACCATTATACAGTTCATTGTATAAACAAGCGTCTTCTCCTTACAGTACTGGTTACAAAACTTTACTTACATATTTCCATGTTTAAAGAGAAGCTTAATCTTGTGATTATGGTCTCACTTTCTAATGTGACGTTTTTCATATTAAAAAAACTGAAATATTAATCTAATTATATTGTAAAGGTAGCTTTATCAGCACTTTCTTTCCCTTTACGATATTATATATCTTGACTGAACTTAATGCATACTTGAGAGTCTCATTTAGACACTGCAATCTTGCATTGGTCTTAGTGGTTTAATCAACTCTCTTCAAAGAGGGAAAATAAAAAATTAATAATTAATTAAAAAATTGCTTATTACTAATTTGTCTAATGCCATCTATTTGTGATGTACTTTGCTAAGATTATTTGTTTCCTTCTCGTCCTATTTAATCCTTTCCTTTTGGTTTCCCCTCTGCCTGGTTTACAGTTCAATTTGAAATATCTTTTTGGCTTTTGCGTTTTAAAACCCTATTCATTTAGTAATATAGTTTAAAAGCATAATTAAAATATGTCTCCTTTTAAATTTATCTTGCCTGAAAAGCAATTAAGTTCACACCTGAAATTATTTTATTCCTGTCAGAATCTACTAACTTCCATTTTTCTAATTGCAAAAACACCATTTTCTAGTTTAGAATTGTTATGTTAGACTACAACTAAGGACGGACTTCCTGGGCTTGTCTTCCCTTTTGAGTATGTGGATGAACTTCTCAATTAAAGCCTTAATCTCACCAGTAACCAACCCTACAAAGGAGTGAAAGACTCCTTCCAAACAATGCTATATATGGAGAGACAGTTTCGTCTTAATATATAGTTCATACTATTACGTATAATGTATGAAATCATAGCTCGATGTACAGAAATTCTCATCAATAGGTGTATGTTTATTAATCTAAACCATGTGAAATTATCAAGTGAATACGAGATTTATATATATTGTTCACTTATGTATTGGAGTTGGAGACAGCGTTTTCCAAAAAGGAGAAATGAACTCATGATACTTGCATCAGCAGGTGGAATGTGTTCCAAACAAAAGCATCATGGTTATAAGATACGCCAAAACTGACAGGCCTATGAATTACGATATCCAGAAGAAAAATGAATCCGTAATCAATAGGGATATACGTTCGTAAATTAATTAATTATTTCTTTAGCAAAAATGCAAAAGCAGTTGCATCATTGCTTATCTCGCCCTCTGACATGCACACACATTACAACCCTCTTTACTATATTTGCGTCTGTTCTCAGTTTCCTTCCTTTAAAAAACATTCATGCAGTACCAGTGCACAGTTGTAGTAAATCGACACAAGAAGAGTTGTATGCAACTAAATGTTAAAAGGGTTCGACCAAAGAAAAGGGTTACTGAAACTGACCTCGAAATCGAAACATTCCACATGCGATATATATTGGGAACTCCTGAGAACGGAAAGACAGCAGCTCCTGTGCTTGCCATAGCTCTCACAGATCCACAGTGAAATTCACCGAGAGTTCTAGTTGCTGTGCCTTTAAATCGATGGAAGAAACCTGCGCTTTTCCTTTCCTCTTCCTCATACTCATTATTGACACAGTAGAAAAAGGAGTCAATTAGTTACATTGGTAACTGTAACTGTAAGATAAAGGAGTCCTAGTACGTAGACGGAATGATAACATAGTTGCTGCAGGAAAGACAACACATACATCAGCTAAGAATGTACCAGTGTGTGTGTAAAAAGGTTAAAGGGTCTTGCTTGATTTATTAGAAGGCTCGAGAATGGGAGTAGTTTTACTTTTGGCAGATTGAGCCCTCAAGCCTTCAATTTAGCTCAGTACATACTACATAGCTAAAGTACTTAATGGTACTTGTTAATATTTAAATATAGATACTCTCCTGCAAAGGAAATATAGATACACTCCTCCTTAAAAGATAAACCTGCAGGCACCTTTGAGGCGTCAGAAACTGGAAGCGAATTAAATAACTAAATCTATGCATTGCTTGCTTGCTGCAGATAGAGAACGTACGTAGTGAAATCAAATAAATATATAATAACCAGTTTCCATGCAAATCATGATCTCTTTAAATAGCTTTTGACCGTCAAAAGAAAGTAAAAGTTAAAAGTATAGCCTATGTTCCTTGCTTCCAGTAGCCTATTCTAAGATGTGTTACCATACCTCTGAAACATGGAATGCCGTAAACTGCAAATCTGAATAAAGAATATGGGCATCCACGGACGTTACTTAGATTAGTAGATTACAACCCCACCTCGCAGGTTTTCTTCACATCCATTTTGTCATCTTATTTGCAGAATCACCACAAACAGAAAGAAGAATAAAAATACAAATTTGTCAGATATCTCTGGCGTTTGAAAAATGATTTGGATGATTTATTTTAATTTTTAGTGACATGGGGTGACTTGAAGACATAATTATTTTCAACTTGCTTGGTATTCACTTGATAATTTCACATCTTTATATTTTTTTAAATGAAATTATATAATTCTTTTACCAGGGCCCTTTTTACATTTTATAAGTTCTACAAAGAAAAAAAAGCTCCTATTTTGTCTTTTTTATTTTTATGAGAATTAAAAGTAAAGAATGAAGTAGACAAAATAAGAGCTTTTTTTTTTCCTCCTTATGAGGGCCAAGAGTCTCTTTTAAAGAACAAAACGAAACAAAATGAGAACATTTTTGTTACTTTGGGTAGGTGTCTTGCTTGCCCTTGCTTGGGTCAGGTTGCTTTTTACTAGGTTTTATTTAAAGAAGTTGACACAGTTGAAGAGTAATTTGAAAGTAAGTCTAAATACATGGATGTTTAGTTTATTGTTAGGAGTTTAATTATGTTCATGTATTAGTTACATAATTAAATATTGGTCTATGTATGGTTTTGAGTTCGTGTATGGTTTATTTATTTGGGTTTATTAAGGGATTCATGTACTTAGATATGAAGAGTCATTTTTGTACCTATAAATACCCTTTTGCACTTGAACTAAATCATTCAAGTGAAATACAACTTCTTCTTCTAAACAATTCTCTCCTCTCTAAACCTCCTCACTTCTTAACAAAGTGGTATCAAAGTCAAGTTTTTTGAGAAATGGAAAATAATGGTGGAGTATACTCATCTCAATTCTCTCGCCTCACAAAAGAAAATTATGAAACATGGCGTCTTTGCATGAAAGTAGTGCTTGGCTCACAAGATGCTTGAGAGATTGTAGAGAAAGGTTTTATGCAACCTTAAAGTGAAGCCGATTTATCTCAAAATGAGAAAGATGCTTCGGCAAAGATCAAGAAGAAGGATCAACAGGCCCTTACCATCATCTATTAATCCCTAGATGATTCAATGTTTAAGAAGGTGGCCGATTCAACCACTTCAAAAGAAGCATGAGAGATTTTGCAAAGTTCCATTCAAGGAATTGATAAGGTAAAAAAAGATTCGACTCCAATTATTGCAAGGTGATTTTTAATCTTTGCGCAAGGAATCCAAATCAATCTCGAACTATTGTTCATGAGTGAAGACCATTGTGAATCAAATGAAGAGATATGGAGATCAAGTTGAAGATGGTCGCATAGTGGAGAAGATTCTTCGTTCCTTGAACCCAAAGTTTGATTATGTGGTTTGCCTCATTGAGGAGTCTAAAGATCTAGACTCTTTGACACTTGAACAAATAGAGGGGTCTTTACAAGCTCACGAAGACAAGATCAAGAAAAGGCAAGAAGAACCTTTGGAGCAAGCAGTTAAAGCAAGGTTTGTGTTAAAAGATGATGATGGAGAGAGCAATCAAAGAGGAAGAGGACGAGGACGTGGTCGAGGATATGGTCGTGGTCGTGGTCGTGGTCGAGGTCGAGGACAAATTTATGGAGGAAGAAGTAAAGAAGATTATAACACCGCCAATAATGATGGAAACAATCGATCTTACAAAGGCCAAGGAAAATCAAGAGGAAGAGGAAGAGGAGGTTACAATTTTAGACAAAATGAGAGGAGGTATGATAAGTCTAATGTTGAATGCAATAATTGTCATAAATTTGGACATTTTTCTTGGGAATGTTATGTTACGCCTAATCAAGTTGAGGAGCAAATCAATATTATTGATGACAAGCAAGGAGACGAAGAGCCCGCTTTATTGCTAGCACTCAAAGATAATACAAGTAAGGATGAAAGTATATGGTTTTTAGATAATGAAGCAAGCAATCATATGTGTGGAGGTAAAGGAAAATTTGTGGAACTTGATGAAAAGGTAGAAGGCAATGTTTCTTTTGGAGATTTGTCAAATATTCAAATTCTTGGAAAAGGTACCATTCTAATTTCTTCAATAGATGGAAGCCATAGAATTATTAATGATGTCTATTATGTTCCTAAATTGAAAAGTAATATTTTAAGTTTGGGGTAACTTCTTAAAAAAGGATATGAAATTCACATGAAAGATTGTCATCTTTAGCTTAGAGATCAACATGCTCAATTGATTGCTAAGGTGTTTATGTCGAAGATTAAAATGTTTATGTTAAATATCAAGACAATCGAAGCAACATGTTTAAAGGTGGATGTGAAAGATGAAGCATGGCGTTGGCATATGAGATTTGGATACTTGAATTTTGGCGCACTCAATGCATTGGGAGATAAATACATGGTGAAAGGAATGCCTTCCGTCAACCACCCATATCATTTATGTGAAGCATGTTTACTTGGCAAGCATTCAAGAAGGAATTTTCCAAAAGAAACAATGACAAGAGCAACTGCACCACTTCAACTTATTCATACTGATGTGTGTGAACCAATCAAGCCATTATCAACAGGTAAAAGTAGATACTTCTTACTTTTCATTGATGATTATAGTAGAAAAATATGGGTTTATTTCTTAAAGCAGAAATCAGAAGCATTTGAAGCATTTAAGAAGTTCAAGGCACTTGTGGAGAATGAAAGTGGCTATACAATTAAAGTCCTAAGGTTCGATAGAGGAGGTGAGTTCACATCTAAGGAGTTTCTTGATTTCTTTGAAATATATGGAATCCGCTGTCAGTTAACAGTCCCAAGATCGCCCCAACAAAATGAAGTAGCCGAAAGGAAGAATATAACAATTCTTATCATGGCTCGATGTATGTTTAAGGCCAAAAATATACCTAAAGAATTTTTGGCCGAAGCTGTTTCTTGTGCAATTGATTTGTTAAATCGGTCTCCAACAAGAAATGTCAAAGATCAAACTTCACAACAAGCGTGGAATGGAATGAAGCCTAGTGTTGCTCATCTACGAGTTTTTAGAAGCATAGCATATGCTCATGTGCTGCAACAAGAAAGATCCAAGCTCGATGATCGAAGTGTTAAGCATGTACTCATTGGCTATGACCTAAATTCCAAAGGCTACCGATTGTACAATCCAAGCAATGGAAGGATTGTTGTGAGCAGAGATGTCAAATTTGATGAAGAAGCAATATGGGATTGGGAGACACAAGAAATCACTTATGATTTTCTCCCATACGTTGAAGATGAAGAGCAAGAAACCACAACAAATATTCAAGAGATAACTCCACTTGCTTCTCCAAATATGCCTCGTTAACTCCACTTGCTTCTCCATATACGCCTCGTTCTTCTTCGTCCATGCATGGAGGAAGTTCAAGTGATGGAGCACAAAAAATAAGGAGTATTTATGATATTTATGAACAAACAAAAGAAATCAATGATGTTGATGTAAGTAATTTCTTTTGTCTTCTTGTAGATAGTGAACCTTTAAATTTTAGGGAGGCC
>JANKOE010000008.1:21119820-21131704 GCA_026284465.1 Erythroxylum citrifolium | reverse complement strand
TTATTTATTTATTAATGATATTAAATAATATGATTAAATCTCCGATTATTATTAATTTTGTTCTTGATAATAATAAGGAAAAAATTATATGCTTATTTATGCTAATTCCTTATAATCAGTTTTAATTCTAAAAACGTTATGTTTCTTTAATTATTCTTATTATTTTAATTATTTTCAAATATGATAAGAATGATCATTTTAATATGAATGATTAAAGTTTTGATATTTATTAAATTATTTATTTATTAATGATATTAAATAATACCATTAAATTCTTGAACTTTTTAAATTTGGTTCTTAATAAGAATAAGACTCCAACCTGTTTTGATTGGAGTTGCTAACACTTACGTGATAAGAGTAAGTGTTAAAAGTGGAAGCCGAAATCCAAAGCTTGACAACGCACCCCAGGCGTCTTTAAATTTAACAAGAGAGCTGTCAAATTTCAAGAAGAAAACAACGTCAGTTCCTTGTTAGACAGAATACGACTGAGTAGGAATGGACAGAGGATCTGATTTCATCAAAATCACTATCGTGCAAATTAACTTATTAATCTTTTATTATGTGCGCACATTTGTTAACTGCGTCAAGGAGTTGCAAATTTTGATTTCCCTAGTAATGATTAAAATATAATGAATGAATGAATGAATTAATATTGATATGATAATTAGCTTAATAAAAAATGCGCTTTTCTAAATTCAAGTTCCCATAAGGTTTGTAATTGCGGACTAACAATAACTGTTTTGCTTCAAGTGCCTGAACTAAAACTAGAATCGGAATATTTATCATTAATATTAGTATTATTATACCTTATTATGATTAAATGCATATATCTTGACATATTTATATCTTTTTAATTAAATTTTATTACATATTTAAATTATTTATAATTTAATTACTAATTTTAAATTTCTCATATTTATTATAAATTAAAATTATATAATGATATAATCAAATACAAATTTTTTATATTTAGAATTTAATTAAACAATTTTAAAATTTTTGTATAATTTAATTACAAAATTTTTAATTTTTCATATCAATTTTAATTAAGTTCACGGGGCAGTATATTTATATCGATGCGAGCGAGCCAGCAAACAAATACCTACCTGTATGATATGATTGAATTATCTTATATTTTCTCATATATTTTTATGTGATTTCAATCATATTTTTAAGATAAAATGCTTAACTAATGTTAAATTTGTGTTTACTGCTATGTTGAATATACTGGTATATTTTTGAAACAATAGGAACATTTTAATTGTCCTACTAATTAGCTATAACAACTAAGAAAAGTGAGGACTTGAATAAGCAGCCGGAGAAAGCTTGCGTAGAGTGCAGCGTTTTAATTAAAAACGCAGTAGAGCAATTAAATGGTCCCACGAAGACTCAACAGTAGAGGCGCAACATCGAAGAACTCAACAAGCTTCAGGAACAAATAATAAAAACACGTAGACATGAGGAAAACAAGAGCACAGACGCAATAAATCAACACGCAGGTGGAATGAAGCGGAGGCAGCGACAGCTGGAATACGAAGCCAGGAATTAACGAACAAGGAGACAACACGTAAGAGGGCAGGCGTTTTTGTAGGCAGCTGGAGAATGCTTGAAACGCACAACGTTTTGACAAGAAACGCACAAAAACAAGCAAAAAAATCAAAGAGAGGGACGCAGCGTTTTGCCTAAAAACGCATAGGCAACAGACGCTACACGTGAAGCAGCAGAGGATCAAGTTTTAAGCTTTTTTTTTTTTTGATAGAAAAACGGGCCGAAGCCGAAAGAGAAAACTACATAAGAGCAAGTTTTAAGCTTGACACTGTGCATTTTGTTATTTTGCTTGTTCAGAAAGCCAGTGGCAGAAGAAGAAGAATGGAAGGAGGAGGCAAGGCAATAGCCCACGAGATCGGAGGAATCCAAAACGACGCGCTTCGCTTTGGCCTCCACGGCGTCAAATCGGACCTCGTCGGAACTCACCCCCTCGAGTCCTCCTATCAAACTGTAGCTAACACCCCTTCCTCTTCTCTCGATTTACTTTAACCGCTTGTTCTTCCATTTTCTCAGTGTATGATTGTTTTATGAATTAAATTTATAGAATAAGAAGAATGAAGAAGATATTAAGAGAAAAGTCCTGGCTAGAACTTACGGCTCGGCCTTTCCACTCAAGATGGATCTTGATCGCCAGATTCTTTCCCGGTATGTCCCTCCTGTCATACTTTCCTTTGATGCTTTTATGTCTCAAACATCACTAGTATTTTTGGAAGAAAAGTTTGAAGAAAGAAATAAATTGTATTAACCTATGGGGTGTTATACGCCTTTTCAAGTGTTTTTAAAGATGTCTTGGGGCTGTTCCTGTTCCTTTCATCTTATCCATATCTTGTAATTAGATATTTTTTGTTTGAAATGATAAAATTTTCCTTACTCTATTACCAAGTTTTGGTTTACATATGCCTTTGGTTTAGCTAGTTTCTTTCTCTCTCTCTCTCTCTCTCGCTCTCTCCTTTGAGGAAACCTTGGTAGCTGTTACAATTATGATGAAGCTGACATATAATATGCTTATAGAAACCCCTTGTTTTAGACCATGAGCTTCTTCATATTTGAAATATTCAATGTTCTAGTTGCATAATCAAATAACTAAATACTTAAAACAAGATGAAAACTTCTGTTCTTTTGTTCTGCTGTTTGATCTATTCTTTATTTTTCCTTTGTTCTGTAGAAATCGATGGTTCTGCAGAGGTGGGCTTCATATTTGAAAGTCTCATCACCCTAGTTTCACACATTGAAATAACTAAAACTAAAATGAGAACCTGTGTTCTTATGTTCAGTTGGTTGATCAGTTCTTGAAAATGATAGCTGGATATGATATTAGTTGGTCATGTAAATATTTCATTGATGTGAAAACTGTTATTTCTCTGTAGAAAGCATATTTTAGTCCTTGAGATTGATCCTTCTTTCTGTTTCATTCCAAAGCTTCTAGTTTTTAATTCACTCCCCAAATGTTTTAATTTGATTGCAATAAGCTACATGTTAGTCTGCACTGCTATCTCAATGTTATCCATATTTCTTTCAAACCTTTTCAGATTTCAGAGGCCCCCTGGACCAATTTCATCATCAATGCTCGGACTGGAGGCTATAACAGGAACCTTGGAAGATTTCAGTGTTGAGCATTATATGCTTGGTAATGTAGATTTTGTGAATTCCTGCTGAACTCTACTTTATTTTGACTATTTCTCTTAAGAGTTGCTATTTAAGATGTGCTGGTTAGACTTCATAAGTGAATATTGTCAGTGCATTGGGAATTTGACTGGTTTCTTAATCTTAACTCATAACATCATGAGTTTAGGTTTGCTATCTTTTAAAGGTTTTTAGAGGTTTATACGTTGGTAAAACTTTCAATATCAGTGTGTCTTTATTGCTATAATTTTGAAGTTCTTTAGACAGTACGTTTAAGAGATGGGAGTCTTTTATCTGGCTTTAGAGTTTACGCAACTACATAACTATTATTATATGTGTTGTGGCCCAAGAATGTGATTTGTTAGTAAGCAACATAAATTGCTTTATACTCAAATAATAAGAAATCCTTCTTGAAGTTTTGCATAAATTGTTTCTCGTGTCTTTTATTCTCCATGAGTTTTGTGGTTAGCTTTGGATCCTGGAAGCCAATCAAAATGAAGAACGGAATGGGAGTTGCTCGAGTGAAAATAAGGTATATAGTGTTTCTAACTTGCATCTTCTTCACGTCTCAATTGCAGATCCTCGGGATTCAGAAGCTTTTCGTCCAGCAGACCTTCATCACGGAATGGAAGTTCTCCTTGGAATATCTAAGGGACCAGCCTGTCCTAGTTTCATATGATTTAAAGCGCTTTGTCGCCGCCGTTTAAGCGTAGAACATCAAACTTACTTGACTCGTCAATTTTTCATGGTCTAATTAATATGGTTTCATTTGTCAAACATGTTTTTATGGTGCCATGAGGGTGTGACTTCTTATGTACTTGGAAAATCGTGAAAGTTTGAACCAAATCACTTATTTGAGTCTGTTTAATCAGCGCTGATCACGATTACAACGTTACACGTGGAAAGAAATATACACCACCTTTCTTAGGTCGTCTGGTGATGTTCTATCAATTATAGATGTATGTTAGATCAAACGCAACTAAGCGGCATTGGCAATAGTTTTGAGCACGGTTTATCCAAGCATGGGTGTCGTATACAATTAATTCCCTGCGATTTGGTTTGATCTCTCATTTTTAATTGTCATTATCCGAATTCTAAATCATTCTCTACTCAAAGAACTTAGATGTTCCCAAAATTTTAACTAGACCTTAGGTGATAAAAAATGGACTTATCTGATAATTAAACGATATATAGATTTACTTTTAGACTAGTAAGTTATCCTTCTCTTTTAAGTAATTAATGGCCTAAAGAGGTGGAAAACAAAACAAGAAATGAGGAGGAGAGTTATGCAATGCTGAAAACTTGAAAGACTGTTACTAAAGAAAATAGTGTAGGATAAAATAAAGAGGAAATTATATTTAAATTTTAAATTTTTGTTGATTTTGTAATACTAATTGCAATCATCAAAAATAGTAATAAATTGATCAAAAAGAGTAATAAATTGTTCAAACTTTTAAGATGTTACAAAACTAGTGCGTAAATAACCTTATAGTTAATAATATTGGCATGACTTACTTCATAAGTAACAATCTTGATAAGTTTACGTGACATAAAATATTACGCGTTAAAAATTAAATTAAAAAAACAAAAAAAGAATAAAGTAACTTTAATTCTTCTTCTAGCTTAAGTCTCTCTTTTCGATACTATACATGCTCAAAGGTCTTGTATAACTTACTTTCTACCTATACCCTAATGGCTATGTAAATTAGGGTTAAATATCCTTCTCTATCTTTCTCTCTAGCTCTTAGTTGTTTCAACTTCTTTACGTTTATTTGAGAGTGTTCCTTTGGTTGCAATTGCAAATTCAATACTTTGGTTCTATTTTGAAAATTGGAATCTTAATATTTTGGCAAGAGATTGTTGTTGAATGTAAAATGGGGTGAATTCTTTGGAGAAAAAAAAAGAGAAAGGAAAGATTTAGAACTTATGTAATGTTGCTCTATAGTTTGTACTTTATAAGAATTGTAAAGAGTTAAAAAAGGGTTTTGACTTTAGTTTTATGTCCTTTTGGCTTGATTTTCCAGTGGTTAAGAAATTTGAAATTGAGGTTTCAAAGGACAAACACTATTAGTTTGAAAGAACAATTAGCAAAAACTACTTTTATCAATGTTCAATTGCAAAATGAGAATTATTCGTATTCTTTCATACTTTGTGTCTCACACTATGCTTGCTATGGTGATTCAACTTTGCTTGAACAGAAAGTTTTCTCTATTCCTCTTCCTTTTTTTATTTATTTCTAATTTAATTGTTGATTTGTATTATTATAGGTTATACAGATGCTGATATGTCAAAGATTATACCTACAAGGTAAGTTATGTTAGCTCCGTTGACTAAAGGGTTTATAACAAATTGAAAATTTAAGTATTTTATTATTATTTTTGATAGGTCTGACTAGTGTTGTAAAATTAGACTAAATTCATGACTTGAATGTAACTTATCCTAAAATAAATGAAAAGTAACATTACATGGAACTCTGACTCCATCTGTCCATAACAAAGTCTTATTTTCTTTGATTAAATGTATTAAAATTAGAGCAATTTCTCTTATTTTCTTCAATCAAATGAATTAAAATTACAGCATATTAGTTTGTGATTTTCTTATCGAGAGCTCAAAAGTTTTTTTTTTCAAGTCTTCGAGTATTTAGGACAAATCTAATTTTCAACAACCATAGCCAAATGTTACAATTTTATTCTTTTGATTTTTTTATAAGGTGTTGCTTAAAATGTGGGTAATGTAGCATTCATAATTTTTTATATAGCCTTTATCGTTGATAATAATGGAGATTTGATAAATTACTCATAAACAATTTTGTTTCATACTAAGTTATTCAATTTATTTCAAAACAAATTTTCATTGTAACACTTGATATACGTTAAGATTTAGATATTTTAGGACGTAGAGAATGAAAACCAACAAACTATATAAGAAGAGGAATGTTTCTTCATATCTAAAAACATATTTTAAGAGGTTTTGAATAAGTGAATGTCCAATAACTAAGTTCTCCTACAATATTCTTAACTGCTTTTTATTGAACACCTTAATAATTTTATCCTATAATAGGGACGTTTTAGGATAGTGACAAATACCACAATAAGATAAAACACAATAGAGGGCTTTATTGATCCACAATAAGTGTTTAAAACATTTGATGAGGACTTATGTTAGGCATACCCTACATTATGAGTTCTATTTATAAGCAAATATGTCAACAGTTAGCTAGATACTAGATAATTGTGAAAGTTTTAGGCACATGTTACTTATCACTTCTTATATGTATAATAGAAAACAATAATAACAAAAAATAAAGAATAGGATAGTCGGTTGTCCAAATCTACTATAAAAATAGGACATTCAAATCTAGATATTTTAGCAACTGTCTTAAAATTATCACAAACTACCATTACATTTAGTTCATTAAGGTGTCAATTGTTTTACTTATACTTCCATCTTTTAGTCCATATTTTTCTAATGCCTATTAATAATTATTCATATCAATTCCTTGTATCAATTCTACCTTAAGGTTCTGGAACACTATCGAATAATGTAAGTGATGTATTTCCACTGAAATGAACAGCTTATGCATTTTGTAAATTTCTAAACTCTTAACAATTTTTTTTGGATAACCTTACTTGCTCCATTCTCTTGCAAAATCATTTATACTAGTATGCCAATGTGTTTTCACTATTTTTGTGTTGTCCAACTTATTGTAAAAAGGGTCTAACATACTTCTCCCACCAAAAGAAAGTTGTTGTCCTTAATTCTAGGTTTTTTTTATATCAAAACTGTCTACTGTGTTTCAACTTGTCAACCTACATTTTAAAGATGTCATAAAAAAATATTTTTTCCTAAAAAAGAATTATAAAAATGTCAAATTAATAAACATCACAAAGCCACTCACATCCACACTATTGTCACAAATAGATTTGCTGAGCCAACTTTTATTACATAAGTTGCATTATTGGCCAACATTGTTGATTCCCATTAATGATAAACAATCAAAATTTATACCAATCCATTTATTTCTAAGTCTCATCAAAGATATTTATGCAACAATCTGGTCACTTATCCTTATCAATTAATTATTGGGACTACTTATTCTTTTACAGCCCTTTGTTGTTATGGGAAGTATGGCATCATCCTAAAGACTATTGTTATATTGTTGCATTTATTCAACTACTTAAACTTCATTTGTGATTTGGTATAATTATCACTCCTTAATTAGCTCAAAAGTTCCAATTTGGATGTATTTTTCATAACTAATGGATCGATAATTCTAACTCAATGTTATATGCCTCATCAACTAGCATTGTACTTAATTTGAATTTCTTTGAGTATTCCCTTACATAGTGTGTCCATTGCACATAAAATAAGTTACATTTTGGTAGGCATAATGGTGAGAAGATTGGTTTTTCTTGCCTTTCTCCATATGTCTAGTTAATTGGCTCTCTATATGGCATATTATTCTTATTGTCATTGAAAGTTTTCTCCTTGTCCCTTTTTAGTTAAAATTCCTTCAACTTGTCAGCCACTACTATAACACTAGGAAGATTCTAAACATCTTGCTTTCGTAGTTTAATTTGTGCTAAGAATGGAGTCGTGATATAAAATCGAAAAGCTTATCTTCCTTTAATATGTTCAACATATGTAATTAACAAAATGAATGCTTTCAAATAGTTATAGACTATTCCATCAAGTTGCAAATTTCATAAGGCTCTTTTTACAATTTAGGAAGTGTTGTAAAATAATTGTTTTTATTAAGTTCCCTAAAAAAATGCCACCCAAGTATCAACTTAAGGGTGACCAATGCTTATGTTATCATCCACTCGAGCATCACATTATAACTTATCATTCCCAACCAAATACATGTTGGGTAGTATAACTTTATCCCCTCTCAACATCTATGTAACATGAAATTATTGTTTTATATCCCATAGGAAAATCTCTAAGGTCTTAATATCCTAAATCCCTTAGAAAAATTTAGGTTTTACCAGTTCCATATCTTGTCCAATTTGTACCATTGTTCTAAACAACATTGGTTTGAAGGATTGTCAGTTCATCCTTCATTACCCTAAATCGCCTATTGTCTTCCACAAAAATTCATCCAATTTCTTGTGGACTTTTTTAATTCTTCATTGATCCTTTTCAATTGAGCAATCATAAAAAATCCCTTCTCTTCTAGAATTGATAAAAGGAATTGTTTCAACCAAGCCATCATTTATGTTTTCTGTTACATGTTGTTTCCACTCACTATTGTCATTGAAATATGCTCAAAATCATGCTTTGATACTACTTTTCATAGTATTTGATTGAGTTTTAGCAAGATGCTTAGAAATAACCCTATGTTACACTAAATTACTCCAACTCAGTTGTTCGTAACTTTTCCCATATATAACAACAAAGAATAATAACCAATAAATAACAAAAAGTACAGTATTTGATTGTCTAAATTTCTTATGTAAATAGTAAATTCAAATATTGACAATTTAGTTATTATCTTAAAACTAACATTACACCAAGTTCACCAAGGTGTCAAGTGTTAGATTTGTACCTATATCTTTAGTTCATATTTTTCCATGTATAACATAAAATTTTCATGTCAATACCTTATGTTTGTGCTACCTCAAGGTGCTGAAATGTCTTCAAATAATTCAGGTGTTGCATTTCCAATTACATAGGTAGCTTGTGCATCTTGCAAAATTTTAAACACTTAGCTGATTTGTTTTGAAAACTTTACTTATTTCATCCCCTTTCCAAAATTTTATCAAAAGCATGCCAATGAGTTTGTACTATTGTGGCACTACCTAACTTGTTCAAAAAAGGGTCTCACAATACATATGGAATTGGTCCAATACTTCAAGACTTAGACCCTAAATATATTCTTGCTCTTTTTGATTATTTTTTATTTTTTCAATTGCCATTTGATATGTTCTTTAGTTTCAGTTTGTATTTTTTTCCCCTTTTCATATGGACATTACATAAATAGCAATGGAGATGAGTAAGTGCCTAAAACCAATAAAGAGAAAGAATATTACATCTCAAAGCTAAGTAGTGTTGAGATGATCTCGAAGTAGAGGAAGTAGTACTAAGATAATATTAATGTATAGGATAGTCTAATAAAGATGAAAACATTGTTGCCTAATAAGGGAAACAAGTTGAAGTAATAAGATATGTGTAAATAGTGGGAAGAGGGTGGTTGACGACTACAATAGTTGTTAATGTTATAATTATAACTACTTTCTATCTGAACTAAAAAAATTTGTTATTCTCTTTTTCTACTCTCGCACACACTCTCTCAATTATTTCTTTCATTCTTTAAACTTAGCTAATTCCTTAAATTTCAAAACCCTATTTTTAATTCTTGAAATTAAATCATATTAATTTGGTATAAAAGAAATTTATTCTTGACTAAAAAATTAGTGGAGAATAAGGAGATGTCTTCTAGAATTAGATCTCATGACATTAGATGATTAGAGGAAATTTTAATGAATCAAACACAAGATAAGGAGGAAAAATATGATAAATTGGTAGTGTTGTCGCCTGCAACCAAATTCAAAAGAAATAACTTCCGTTGATACAATTTAATGTAGTAGTGGTAAGTGGATATCGTTCCCACAAGAAATTTTTAACGGTAAAGTTTAGCGAGTTTAAAACTAAAACAAAGTAACGAAACGCAAGGGGGAGGGTTGATTCACGTTAATTCAAGGAAGAAAAATGATAAAAATCGCAAATCAATAGAAATAATGAGATCTGAAAATTGAATGGGAAATACCTTGGTTTTCGGATCACCGATGTTATCACGCTAATATGGATCCTCGATATAAAATTGTAATCATTAACAAACATTCATTAGGGAAGTTTTCTCTTAAGAATAATGACTAGAAACATGCATCATAGCATTCTTATTAAACAACAACCTAGATACGATCGTAGGTTTAATTGAATAATAGCTTTACGAATCAAGAACCAATGAGCAACCGAAATACATGTACAACATGCAATCAATCAAGCGAATATCTCCTTAGAATTTTCCGACTCTAACGTAGAGAAGACAATCCTAATTGCTACTTGTGATTAGCGAAACTGAACGTCATATTTCGTTAATCTAGTGATTGAACAAATTAATCCCTAGTTGTGCACCTAGAAACCAACAAATTCAATTAGAAAGAGTAGATCGGAAGATATTCATCAACAACATAAATCTTATTCAAAACATCTCACACATAATAGAAGATAACACAAATCCCCTCAATCGAGGCAATAAGTTTAGCTACTCATAATAGATTCGAAAACAAAAGAAATAACAAAGCATAAAGTCTCCATCCCTAGTCCTTTACTGAAAAATATGAAAATACTAAAGGAGGAAGTACAAAAAAACGTAAAAACTGGAAAAGAAAAGATGCAGAAACGAAAATCTATCCTAAACCTAGTCTAAGCTTGTGTAAATAGTGATCCTCTCTCCTTTTATGCTTATCTTTTCGATTTCCCTCCTATCTTTCCTTGATTCTCTTCAGATAATGTATCCCCTAATTTCAGGTGGTCAATCTCCTTGAAAGATGGCAATATAATCTTTAAAGACTGTGAAAATCTCGAATTTGAATCATGACAATTGATCTACAGATTTATTCCATCCTTAGGCGTGCCCATGCTTAGTCACTAAATGGCTGTCAAATTTGGAATTTCGGATTTTCTTCATTCTTTTGCATCTTTTTGATTCAATTTTGTCTCTAAGGTGTTGAAAATCATCTTTAAACAATTATAAGATAATTTCATTAATTTTAGATAATAATTTCAACACATTAAAGATAATTAAGTATAAAATAAGTGCAAATTGATGACTTAGCACGTGGAAATCTATGTTCGGTTATATGTTCCTATTAGCTGGAAGAGCAGTTTCTTGGAAAAGTGGAAAGCAGTATGTCATTGCGACTTCTACTATGGAGGCTGAATTTGTAGTGTGTTTTGAGGCCACGGTTAATGGATTATGGTTGCGGAACTTTATCTTCGATCTTGGCATTGTCGACAGTATTATCATACCGTTAATTTTTTTTTTGATAATTCCGCAACCATTTTCTTCTCTAAAAATGACAAGTATTGAAATAACCTTTTTGTCCGATTGTCGCCTTGGGGTTACTTCAAAATTTTAACCAAGGATTGCAAATAGCGCAACCTCGGGTTGTTCTCTTAAGGAACCAAAAGATGAAATTAATTCCTAAGTAACTAAATGCAATGCAACCTAGACTGTAAAATGGGATTTGATTTGAACAATTACTGCTAAGTTTGTAATGAATGAAAATAAATATTAAGGACTTGTTTTTAGTATTTTAAAATTTAATTGAGTACTATAAAATGACAATGAGTGAATTAAATTAAGAAAACAAACACAATTAATTAACAATGATAAACGCAATTCTCCAGTTCAATAGCGCAGGCAATCATCACTTAAACAGATATGAGAGTTTAAAACAATTAAACCAAGAATTAAAATCGAGCTTTTAATCTAACAACCGAGCCATCTCGAATTGTTACAAAAAATATTTTCCAAAAATCTCAATTTACTGACTGCCACCAGACTAGTAAAATAGAACTAAGGGTACTAACGCCAATGCTCGAATTTTACGCTTAAACAGAATTTATGTCAGCAACAGATAAAATGTTCCAAATAATTCAAGCCACCTTGAATAATTACCAATTTCGCTAAAATCTCAATACAAAG
>JANKOE010000008.1:21100123-21117619 GCA_026284465.1 Erythroxylum citrifolium | reverse complement strand
CATTGCATTCATCATATCTTTAAGTGTTCAATTTTCTCTCGGTTATTCCATTTTGCTCAAGTGTATAAGGGGCTAAAAACTCATGAATAATCACAACTTTTCCACGATAATCAGTAAGGAGATCAGTACTATACTCACCACCTTAATCAGACCTTAATGTCTTAATTTTCCTTTCCAATTGGTTTTCAACCTCATCTTTGTATTTCATAAGCACTTCCTTTGCATCATTTTTATTTTTCAATAAGTAAACCTTAGTAAATCGAGAACAATCATCTACAAAAGTAATATAATATCTCATTCCTCCTTTACTCACACAATTTTTAAAATCACCCAAATCTATGTGTACCAAGTTTAAAAATCGTGACTCTCTCTCGGTCACTGATTTGAAAGGTTTCTTAGAGTGCTTAGTCTCAACACAAGTTTGACATTTTTCTATTTCACTGGTTATTTGGTTAGGTAACAAATTTAGGCTTTGCATTCTCTTAATTGACCTCACATTTACATGCCCAAGTTTAGAACGTCATAGGTCTAAATACTCAACAATATATGCATAAAAAGTAGATGCATTCATTCAACATCAAGTACAAATAAGCCCCCATTACAAAATCCTTTACCAACAAAGTTCCCATTCTTAGTTAAAACTAGCTTATTAGAATCGAAGGTAAGTTTAAAGCCAGCTTTGTTAAGTAATGCACCAGAAATCAAGTTTCTACAAACATCAAGCACAAATAAAACATTTTCTTAAAAAAAAACTTTTCCAGAAGTGAGTTTGAGAGTGACCTTCCCAACTCCTTGAATATGAACTTTGTTGGAGTTGCCTATGTACACAAATTCACCATCAACAGCATCATTTAACCCTTTGAATAGGTACTTGTTGGTATAGATGTGTTGTGTAGCTCCTGTGTCAACGATCCATTTAACCAGTTTCAAGCAAGGTTGACTTTGGACACCACAACAGTAATGATCTCTTTGTTATCATCACAAGTAGCGTCCACCATATTAGCTTAAGGCTTACCAAAATTCTTCTGGTTTACCTTATTGGAACCCCTTTTATTTCCTTTCTTGAACTGTCTTGGTTTATGTCTTTAGCCCTTCTTCTCATGGTTGATTCTAGCTTGATAAAAAGCAACATGATGGCCTGGCTTGTGGCACCAACAACAATCACCATCAATCCTTTTGCACTTGAACTGACCATGCTTGTTGTTGTTGAAAGACCTATTGTGTCCACCATTCTTATTGGAGTTACCTACATTTTTGTGTTCAATGACGTTAGCCTTAATAGTAAGGACATAGGTGAGTGGTTTGGCCTTGTCCTGTATGCAGTTGACATCCTCAATCTTTATATGCCTTATCAACTCTTGTAGCTTCATATCTTTCTTCTTATACCTCAACTGGTTTTTATACTCATTTCATTAGGTAGGCAGTTTCTTAATAAGGGCGTTAGCTTGAAATAACTCACACATATTCATACCTTCAGTAAGGATTTTAGCAACTAGGTGTTCATATTCATGTAATTGGTCCATAATGGGCTTATCATCAACATCAGTAAATTTTAACCACCTAGCAACTACATATTTTTTTGTACCGACATCATCAGTTCCATATATAACTTCTATGGCATCCTAAATCTTCTTAGCAGTTTTGTACTTTGCAATAGATATCAAATAATGGGTTGATCATATGGTTGAGCAACTCCTCTAATTGTAAGGTTATCCTTAGTTATCTTAGGGTCGGTATTGTCATTAGGAATGTCTTGAAATAGCACATAATCAATTTCGTATTGCTGAAAGTAAAACATAATTTTCTCATACCATCGTTTAAAATTTTTCTCATCTAGAGGCTCTAATCTAGTTAGGTCAGCTATAATTCTCTGAGCTACAGTGTAAGGGGCAGAACCTATATGGGGAACAGTAAGGGCAAAACCTACGTTGGTCTCATTCGTAGACGACATAATGAATCCGGAAACAATAGCAAGAACAAACGATATTCAAACTAATGCAGCCGTATGAACATAACAATATTCCAACTTATACTGAAATAAACACGCAGCAAACTGAAATAAACACACAACAACACGATATTCCGACTTATACTGAAATTAGCAGCAAAAATGTAACAATTTCTAACAAACAATAGCAAGAATGCAATTATTTTTGACTTAGATTGTTAGCGAAATAATAAAATAGCACCTAAAAATAAAATTGGAACATCTTATCTTAGAATGCAAGGCGTTGTGAAAATCACTGCCTTAAGTCAAAAATTCCACCTCTACTATGCAACAAGACAACAAGATCCTACCCCAAGGTTAACGTCTTCTCCACCAGCTTTGGTGCACTCCAAAGGGTAGAGTAGGATCTGTCTCAGAGAATTAATAAAAACAAACAAAGGTAGAATAGAAAAGACAAGAATATATGTGCATAAAGGTGTTTGTATGTGGAAGGAGATGTGTGCCTTAAATAGGGAAAATGAGCAGATGCGTGATAGCGGAAGAGTACTAAAAGAGCAGAAGTGTGAGTCATATATATAGCAGAAATGATTCATACATTGACAATGGAATAAAGACATATTAAAGCAAGAGGAAACATTAATAACGTTATTGCTAATAACTACGGTAATAACATGTTAAACGTCGTATAATAACATTAGTAACTGAAAAGACAAAAAATGTATGCATTAACCAAGTTTTAGAACAACGACACCAACATTTTTTAGAACAAAAGGCATCACTAAGAATTTGTAATGACCTCCGTATATCTTGAAAGTCATCTTATAGATGTCTTTTCTAATCTGGTGATATCCTGCTTAGATATCAAGTTTTGAAAAATATGTCATACCATCTAATTCCTTAAAATAATCCCTCCAATGGAATGGAAAATTCATCCTTCATAGTATGATGGTTGAGGGCTCTATAATTGACATAAACTACTATAACCCATCTCTCTTATTGATCAGGATCACTAGGGCTGGAAAAGGGATCACATTGCACCTAATTATACCTTGGTTAGGCATTTCATCTACCAACTCTTAAATAGCTTCCTTTTGGAATCCATTGTAGTAACAAGGTCTCATGTTTATGACTTATGTTTCCTCCTTCAAAAGAATTCGAAGATCATGAAACTTGGTTTTTTGATGACCCTCTATCTTATTCAAAAACTTCAATATTTTCTTCTAGTAATTTTTATAACCTCCTTCTCAACCAAAGAAGATTTTGCCAAATCTATAATCATTAACTGAAAAGAGCATCGTGAGCTGCCTTACAAAATGACATAGTGGCCAAGGTTGTTATATGTCAATTCTTGATTTCTTCTGAAATTAAATTGAAGTACTTGTTTTCTTCATTTTGTAAATTTACCGTCTGACCTTCCATTCTAATCTTATGGTTCCTTTCTCATAATTCCAAACTATGTCATCAAGGAATAATAACCATTGCACCCTTAACACCTTATACTCCAATCAATGTTAATGATCAAAACATCTATACAAAACACATGATCATTCATTTTCCAGGTAAAGTTTTCACACAATTGATGGCAAGAAATCTATAACTCTCCTCCCCTAAAAAATATTTACAGGCTTAATCTCCATTAATTAGAATTTTTTTTTCTTTTCTTAAACATTACCCCGTATTCATAAAATTATAGGTTCTACCCCATCAATCAATATATCCATCGAATCTTTAAGTACAACTCCAAATCTCTATTGCACTGAACTCAAAATCTCTATCATTAATATGTTCTTCAAATATAAATCATTAACTCTCTAAAAACTCGGTTACTCATTATAGTCGTTGTATCGGCTGGTTGAATATATTGAATAGTAATATGAGTATGACACACAATTTTTCTTTCTTCTTCTTACGCTTAAACGACTTTGTTTCTTCTCCGTTCAACTGTCCCCACTATCTCTTGCTTCTTCTCTTCATTCGTTCCTCCCTCGCTCCTAATGATGCCGAGCTGATCTGTACCAGCTGCTTGTTTTTGTCTCTTATTTTATTAACTATATTTCAATGTCCCGTACCATTCTATCTCCTCGTTCTTTCTGTTCTTTGTTTTGATCTTCAAATCCAACTACTTCCCTAAATTGGATCATATCAAAGAAACTGACGGTCGAGGGTTCTCAACAATAGTATCGGGGCAAGTGTTCAGTTGACTAACTGGCCAATGCAAGCAGAGGAATGACAGCGGTGAACTTGGATTTTGCTTATTTTGGGATTGAATCATGTATCTACAATGCCCTTTTGGGGCCATATAATTCTTTTCAAACTCCTGAAATGGAAAAGCGGATTGCATCATGACAGAATCGGTTTCCATCATGTATGCATAAGCTTTAACTTGGCTGGAATGCTGCATTAACTTTTTGAATTAAGTCCTTATTCTGTGATCAATAATTGATTAGGCTTTTCAAGAAACAGATTGGTCTGGTCCTTTTTGGTATCGACTAAGTTTTAGTTTCAACTAATGAATGAAAAGTTTGCGAGATTTTTTGCCTAAATTACTCAAGTGTAATTTCAGTTCTTAGAAATATCCTACGTTTTTGTTAGTCTAAC
This sequence comes from Erythroxylum citrifolium, assembly GCA_026284465.1. NCBI lineage: Eukaryota > Viridiplantae > Streptophyta > Magnoliopsida > Malpighiales > Erythroxylaceae > Erythroxylum > Erythroxylum citrifolium. Next base: position 21,113,073 of record JANKOE010000008.1, on the reverse strand, counting down.
AAACACTCGTACCCCAACGTTTTTATCTTCATTTTCCTATGTAAATATGCACTCCCCTTCTATGATTAAAGGTTCCATTTCGGTGTAAGTGATACATGTGTCCGAAATTCTTAGCTCAGAATCACAGGACAAGTTCATGTTCCATATGAAGAATAGAAAATCCATGCAAATTTGCAGGTTTTATAATGCGAAGGACAAGGATTTGAATTCTACTACTGCCTTCCACATAGCACTTGCGGATTCAAAGAAAGTCCACTCCGCCTCAACCACCAGCTAAAACTACCAGGTTATTCATCTTTTGGCCATCCAGTATTCATACAATCTTAGTTAAATCCCTTTTTCAGTGATATATTAATGTTGTAATGATAATAACCCCTATGATTCGCAATCAATAACAATACAACTCTTAGGCATGAACAACAATCAAGGGAGTGTACATATTGTGACTACTCTACAGGGTTTCTGGTGATGTCACCTTTGCCATTCAGAGGTGCAACTGTTGCAAGAGTCACGAAACCACCCAGAATTATAATCAAGATGCCCAATGAGTTCACCAGTAAAGCTTCAGTTGAATAACGTGATATTACTTTGTTGGTCTGAAGGAAGGTGGCCTTTTCTAGGATACCAGTAGTAGCAGTAGCAATAGCCAACGAATAAATGTAAATCCCAAAAAACACATGCCAGGGAAGCAAGCTGGCTCTGGCACTCTTTGAGCCACCCGGATACCAAAAGGTCACAAATCCAGCAGCCCACTGGAAAATGGAAATGACAGTGAGAATGCTGTTATCAGAAATAGGACAACGGTAATTGATAAAAGATGGAAAACAATTTAAACCTGGATGCCAAACAGGAAAAGGCACGCTAGACCCAACCATGAATGTAGGCTATAAAAGTTGTCAATGCCCTTCTCATTGTGGAATTTCAAAGCAGCCCATACACCAATCAAGCTTAAACAGAATGCAAGAAGTTGCAGAATAAGATGAACTAGTTTCTTAAAGCTTTTTGTCCCTGGAACTGTCTTGTAGGCAATCATGGCTGCAAATGTCAAAAATGTAAATGAACAACCCAATATTAACAGCAGGCGATCATTTAAGACTTAGCTCAAATGACGAGATGAGATAAATTTGTGGTAAACGCCAAGCAAACTTAATGAACACATTAATTCGTTGCTCAACCATCATAAGCATGTAGCAACTGCTCATCAATTCTTGATGCATACACTTCAAAATTTGAATCCCATTGGCAACAAAACTTAAGTACATACATCAACAAGAAAAAGGCTGCAGACAAAGCACTATAGAAATAATTGTTGGACAGCTGTAAGCATACAGATTAGCAATGTTCATGCCCTTGTATCAATTCTAAAAGATGAAGAAGACTTGTAAACATATAATAAAATATCTAAAACTACTAGAAGAAACATATTCCAAATTCAGTTCTTGACATTAATATAGAGCACCACCCTAAAGGAATCAACAGCATATAGGTACGTAGAATTGATCCACAATTAGGTAAAATTTACTTCAATTACCAAAAATCAGAATAGCTGTAGAGACTAACAGCGGGAATGCAGATCATTACAGTAAATCGGGTAATCAGCCATATGATTGGTACATGTCATGCATCACAAATTTCAGATCTGGATAGCAGTGCAGTGATCAATAAAGCATCTAAGTTGCCTTAATACCTTTTACACACCGAGAAGAGAGAATTCTCGCAAAAGTACAAAATTGAGAAGAATATATATAAAAAATTCCATATTTTCTTGTATAGTCACATAGAAATCGCAATCATGCCAATGTAATAAGTAGCAAATCAGTGAAAGTTGTAAGCGTTGCAAGCAAATGAATCCTATGTTATTAGAAAAACTTTAAACTTTCCTTGTAATTCATCATCTGCTTACGCTTATAATAGGACAACACCGAGAACATTGAGAAACATCATATCATAGTCCGAGTCACTAGTTGGACAACAATGCTATTTCTATCAGAAAGGAAACGAAATAAATAATAGGATTCAGCGCCAAAATGCATGCCTGTACGTCTTCAAGTAACTATAAAGTCCCAAGAGCAGATTAAGGATTGTATTACCTTCACCATTCGTCAGTATAAATCCAATCACCATTAGAACAGGATGTACCTAGAACAGAGAAATGCACCATCAGCCACACCAAAAGTCAACACATATCGAAACCCAAAATATTTCCATGATAAGACAAAACCCCTATCAAAAGACAAACAGCGAAAGGACAGGAAATATGAGAAATCACATTAAAGATGAGATCTTTATTATCGGAAACAAGAGCCAGTCCTCCTCTGTAATGCACGGTCCACGTCAGCATTAAAGTCGCCACAAGCACTCCCAGTAGCCTCACCACTTTGAATATCGGAAACTTAATCGCCGGAACCGCCATTTGCATGAACTATAGCGATAGGAGAGAAAATGGGTTGCCAAATTTATGGAAGTTTTGAAAGGGTTTTGGAGAGTCGTAATTGGGGTTTTACTTTTTGGGGATCGAATGCTTTTCTTTTCTTGTTAGATTGAATCAGAATTAAGAAAGTTAAACCTCGACTGCTTCCATCGGATGGCCACGTCAGCACGATAGTCCACGTGTGAGCCTACAATCCCAGTTTCCCACTTTTTTTATATATATCATAAGGAAAGTATACACATATTATGTTATTAATCGGATAAAGGAAATTCTAGCTATATCCTTCATTGTGATATTAAAGCAACCCACAAGTGGGTATTAATGCCAATAAATACCAAGATCTAAGGACATGATATGATTAACTAGCCAATCCGCGGCTCAATTGGTTCCTCTTTGACCTTTTCACAAAAAAACCCTACTTCTTTTCATTACAACCGTTATAACGATATAAAGTCAATGAATTATAGTAAGAAAATTTATTTATAAATTTTAATATCATCACATGATTCTCCTCCAATATAAGATGCCAATCTTTAGTCTTAGGATTTACATAGGAATAGAATGAAGCAATGTTGCATGTTTCATCTTTCATGTATTTGAGCAGAGCTACACGCCTGTAGAAGAAAGGAAGTTTAGTTTCTTTTCTTGTGAGGCAACTTGTTTCAGATTCTCTCTTCAAACTTTACATGAAAACTAAGAAATCAGGTTCTAGCAAAATCAAATATCCAAATGTAAATTATAAAAACATTCAATTTTATATTAAAATTTTTAATTTATTGTAAAAATAATGTTGGTAAATTCATAATTAATAACATATGCACATATGTCATCATATTATTAAATTAAAAAATTCAAAAAATAAAAGTTTGGGTTAATAATAAAATAACCAAAAAAAATAAATTATGATTATCTAAAAGCTTCGAGATAAACCCAAAGGGAACTAAATCCTTGATAATAACACTAGAATTATACAAAAGAGACTAATCAGGAATCAACAAGGCCTCCAACTCATGACTAACATCCCCTCGCGGAATGATTTGGTTATCCTAGAAGCTTAGAACACCTGATTCCTACATAATGATGTGCAAGATTGTTACATTTGGAAGATCCATTCAAAAAGCTTGTTCTCCAATAAAGTTTGCAAGGAGTTGTTGATTCCTAAATGTCTTACTATTCTATAAACCAGGCTGGTATGGAATAAACAACACAAACCAAGCACTTCTTTTCTCCGTGATTAGCCGTTAAAAATAGACTCAACACTATGGACAGGTTAATCACAAGACAAATGTACAATTGATATTCAAGCTATAAGACATGGCCGGTAGAAGTCAAAGTATTACAAGGACATGACAAGCTCAAGCTTGATTCACATTCTAAAGACCAACAAATACTACGTCAGTAAGCTTCAGTCTTATCTTATCATCCCAGACTTTCAACCTGTTATAACTCTTATGCAGCTGTATTAAGAAAAAATCTATCACTTACAAAACCTAGCACTGTACAGTTGACTCTTTGTTGATACTGTACATTTCGCTAGTCATATGAACTGCCAACTTAGCTATACAATGGCAGAAACTCAAACGCAGCCATGCGATTGTACATACTTCTTCAGATCCCTACAAATTAAAACATGAATATTTCAATCAGAAACTGATTTGAACATATATATTTAACTCCAGAAAATGGGAAGATAGAAATGGAGAGGTATAACTCACTGGCATCGCGGTAGGCTGCATTTTGTTTGCCTACAATTTCTTGAATGTAACTTCAATGCATACCACACCTTCTGACAGTATGGACAACCCCCAGAACCTCGAATGGTGCACTTACTTGCATGGTAGAACAACTTTTTTATAAGAAAGCAGTTTGTATAAGAGCAGCAGTTGCCATTAGTTGTTCGACATTGAGAGGCATGTTGCAGAAGTAAAAGCAGTATCTTTTGCTGTGCCAAGAAAACAGGAGAAGTGTCAACCTGAAATAATCTAGCCACGATAACAAACCAAAAAAAAGGGAACTATAATGACATTTGTTTTAACAATTTTACAAGTGCAAGCACCAAAAGCTTTCAAGATTAAATTAATGCCACATAACTTGGATCCTAAGTCCATTAAACTTAATTAGATATGATCTTATCCACATTACTAGCATATAGCAGCATAAAATCTTAGGAAAGTAGTATATCTGGTATTCAAACAATGTTTACACATTAGAATGTCAGAAGGAAGATTTGCACACCTGAGGCCCTTTTAGCTGCAAACATTTACTCTCAGTTTCGTAATCAGAGGTTAAGGAGGCGTCAATTGACTTATTACGACTCAAAGAATCAACTTTGCTGTGAAAGCGTGACACACAAGCCCCTCCTCCATTCTTGGTATCACAATCTTTATGAAAAAGTTTGCAAGTTGTCCTGGGTGTTTCTACCCTTGAATTGTGGAGGTGATGCAAGATCATCATTGATGAGTGCTTTGCTCGGCGAAGTGTGTCAAATTGATAATGATTCTTCTGACAGAAATCCAGGAAACTATGTCTAATTTCAAATAATGGATTTTCCAAAACAGTATCTTGATCCTCTGTATCAGATGCAACATCATCCATCATAATCTGGAAGAAAGAAAGAATTTGAAATGAACACTGTCAAAGCCACAAGTGGTTGTAAATATTGTAACGTCAAAGTAATTCTGACCTCTTATATAATATATATCACACAAAAGAATATGTACATGGGACATTCAGTTAGGACTAAACCTTAGACAGCAAATGCATTTCCTTGCCATTTAAACTGTGCATGTCACCACCATTGAGGCCGCGGCATCTGAATACAGAAGAGTTTTGCATAGGAAAATACAACAAAAGAATAGTTACATAACTACTACTTTACCAAGATGAAAATAATAGTTTTCCAAAATGTAATATGCGAAAGTGCTTGTATAAATATCTTACCTATCACATAGATGAAACTTTTTGCATTGACTGCAATCCCACCGCCTTCCAGATAATATCACTTCATGGCAGTAGTTACAAACATATTGTAAGTGGACAACAATAAAGTCATCCTTAACTGAAGAGAGAACCTGACCCACCTGAAAAGCAGAATGACATTAACACAACAATGAGAGAAAATGGACTAAGCACATAGCTTTGAATCCTAATCATCTTTCAATTCTTCCATACAGTCTACAGTATCATAACCCTAATCTGTTGAAACCTATTTGAATCTTTCCCCAAGTCATATGAAAATCAAAGAGGAACAATTCTTTTAGCTCCTGCATCACATCTAAATGCTTTCTGGTAGTTGTAAGAAAAAGATTTAACCTCTCAAATACTCTCTCTGGTAAACCTTAATTAACAAGGACATAAATTGTTTAGTTTTATCACAAACAAAAATTTCTTCAGTTAATTACAGGTGAAGGAGTTGACCAAATTAAAATATCTCAAACAACAATTTGCATGAAAAACTAAAGAGAAAAAGGTGACAAGCTCAGGGGCGATACTTTCTGCATCACCAAAATATCTTTAGTTTCATAAGCAGATGAGTTTGTATGCCCCATGGCTTTGAGAGTTCTTTTGGTTAAGACATTCTTCACTTCATGACCTGAATTTTTGCCACTTTGCTGCTCAATTTGTTTTATGACATTCTCAGCAACAGTTAGCCAATAATCCCCATCAAAATATGGTAAACGAGATGCAGTTATCTTGGAAGAAAACTGCCTGGTAGGAACGAAGAAGTGGTCATATAAATTGGTAAAGTCAACAACAATAGCTTCTTTGGTAGCCTTCCTTAGCATTGAGTGGTACCTGCATAAGTGAACCAGTTACTGCTCAGGTTAGTAGTGGAAGCGGAGGATCATTAATTGTGAAAAGGTAACAGTGGTTATGGGGTTGAGGCTGAGAAAAATGTAGAGCTACCATGAGCACTTCAATGTTAAACCAACTTCTACAAACAAACAACACGCAAGCACACAAACCCATGGACACCACATAGCTCGTTTGCAGGGCAGATTTGGGTGGAGGCACAGGTAGAGCACTAGAAACCACTCATTTGCTTAATGAAACACACCATTTACAATTGAAGATGTGTGTGTGCACAACAGGGGTATGTACAAGAGCAGACTGAATGAGGGAGAGAGAAAGAGACCATTTTCGCAGCTTATCAGGCTTGGGGGTCTTTTGAGTCTCTGGATGGCAATACAAGATGTAGTCTTCACCCTTTAGAGGGGGGCAGGCCCACAGATGACAGGTTACAAAACCTCGATTCTTGCAGTACTCAAGGTATCCAATCTGCTAATAGAAACAAAAGGAAATGAAGAAAAATGTTACCAGCAATATTAGCCATACGTGGAAAGAAAGTTTTTTTGGAAAATAACAAGTCCTATACCAATATTTCATGGTAAACAAATGTACGGAGAGCTTCTCCAGCTACAGTTCTAGCTTCAGGCCTAAAATACTTGACTGAATCAAGATAGGATATATAGACACAACGTTGATTTGGAGGACTGCATTCTGAGCCAAACTCTTGAACATACATGCTGAAAAGACATACATCTACTCCTTCAATCTTCTGGAACAAAAGAATCACCTGACACAATGTTGCCAAAACCAACTAAGTTGGCAACGGTATGAAAGGAAACTAAATTGCAGAAACACAATAATATCTCAAGATCCTAGCGCACTAGATATGAACATTGGCATTCCCTTCAGTTATGAAGAATTATATGAACAAAAGATCAATCCCTTTCACCCTGTCAAAGAAGTTTAATGTATATGTACTAAATTGTAGGTCAACAATTTTATTTCCAGTAGTCAAAAAGAACTTCCAACATGCCTGGAAGGAATTATCCAAGAAGCAAATTCTACACACTAACAGTTAAAAGTTTCACCTTTGATCTGTATGGAAATTCAGCAGGGTAGTTCTCGCCGCGAAAGATATTTAGAAACTGCTGCTTCACTTGCAACTGTTTTTTAACAGACAATACCACTCTGACAACAAGATCTTCTGCACTTGGGATCTAGGAACCAGGGAACATTACATATTAATTATTAAAAAAAATAGAGGAATATCAGAAACTCTCATAACAAGAAATTCAATGCATACAAAAGGTAGTCACGACAGAAAATCTTAATGCAGATGGAAAGTCTCCTCTAAAACTTCTAGATACAGAAAATCCATGTTCCAAGTACCCAATCGAATTGTAGGAATTTCAAGAAACCGGATACACAGCTATTGGGTTTAATCTTCAGAAGTTGCAAATTATGGCTTTGCAGCACAAAAACATCCAAAGCATTATAAAAGAAATTTTGAGATAGGTAAGAGAGAATAATCTATTTGATTCTTCCTGAATTTTTTTTAATCTGAGGAAAGTTAAATGGACTCAGAATCAACAAATATGAGGTGTATAAAAGTGACTGAAAGTGTAGCATCATCAAAGAGTTGGCATCTAACCTCATCAATGTCCTTTCCAGTATCTTTTGCTCTTTCTTCTCTTTCTTGCTGAATACGCCTAAAGAGCCTACGCTCAATGTAGTCACTAAGAAGAGTCTTTGGCATATCTTTTGCCCCGAAAATGGCTTCCTTTGATAATGGCATGTACTTCTTGCTTTGCATCTCTTCTAAGCAGCATTTGGGACATATATACTCAGCTTTCCCTCCTGTGTCTTTCTTGTCATTAAAAAGGGCACATATTTGGTGTTGCCAATGTTTACATTTATCACACTGAACCCACTGCAATAGCACATAAGTCTCAGAAAGAATATCTTTATAACTTTCAAGATTCAGAATTTAAAAATTTGTTGCGAAACATACCGATTCTTCTAATTCGTCATCATTTTTCCTTTTATCCAGCTTAGCCTTTGGAATAGAAATCCCACAAAATGTGACATTCCCACCTCGAGACACCTTGTAGCATGCATTGCAAAAATAATGTCTTGTGCCATTGTCCCCTGTAGCGCTGTAATAAATAACACCATGTTTTATACGAGCAGTGCAAGACGAACAGTACAATGGGGCTGGAGCAAGTAAAATCCTATCCATGGCACACAGGTTACATCTGTTCTCATTGATGGTATGCACTGTCTCACTGTCCTTTCCTTCCTTTGATACTCCCTAAAAGTAAATGTACAACATATTAGTACTCAATTAACAACAAACAATTACTCGGACTAATCAATCAGACTGAGGACCTCACCTGATCAACAAATTGCTGAAGACTTGATATATGCAACCTAATTTGCTGTGCTGTGAAGAACTCTATCAATGACACACCTCTTATCCTAGACTGCACTTTCACTTCTTGTTCTGTTGTAGATGTATTTAATTTATTTTTAACATTTGGTTTGGCTAGGTGACAGCTAGATGTAACTTCTAACAAGTCTTCCTTATAAGAATCTTTAATCTCTGTAAACTCCTGTGAACCATGCAAAGCAACCTGAGCTTCCAATCTAGGAAGAGTATCAGTAAAATTGTAGCTGATCTCATCAACAACAGTTGCATGATCTGCTATGGGATTTGTAGACAATCTACTGTTCCCTTCTGTAAACTCAGAGTTAATGGACACAGGAGACTCAGGTAATTGCTGCAATGGAGGAATTATTTCACCCAACAAAGACAAAATTAAGTTTGAAGATGAGTAAGACTCTTTCATCTTCTCTATGTTCATCTTCAGACGTTTTGGAGGAGGTGGTATGTTGTCAGAATCACAAGAGCCAATTTTCAATAGTGTTGTTGTAGGTAACATATTTCCTGAACAGTATGTGGTCCAACCTGAATTTGTAGCTCTGAGATCCTGCTGCAGACCATTTTCCACTCTGCTAATATTCTGGCCAAGTTTAATGGCAGTACCTTGTTTTCGAACAGGAGCACAAATAGAGCAATTGGTAATCCAACAGCTATCAAAATGTGATAGAAGCAAGTTGAAATATTTACACATGCAAGTGCAATTCTTACAAGCTGTTGAATGCAAATGGTTAACAAAAGAAACTCGACAATCTCCTGAAGGGGCAACCCTAGTCTTCTGATTGACATAAGCAAGTAAAATATGATGTTCCATAAACAGTAGATTACTTGAATTTGACAGTCCAGCAGCAACATTTGAAACAAATGCTGACTCAGGGTCTTTGGAAGTAATATGATCCCTGTTTAATTGAACTGAAGGGAGCAGAGAAGGCAAGAGATCTCTGGTAATTGGACCACAAATTTCTCTCTGTTTGGTTAAATAATTGGGTCCGAAACCCTCTGATGGTTTAAAACACACATCATATGGTTGATGTGGCAATTGCTGGTTTTGCTCTGATGTCTGTGAATCATATTGAAATGAGCCTCCAAGAGGTGAATCCATCATGCTGATATCCAAACTAGGCAAATTACTGGACATTTCTGAAAACTTCCGTCGCACAAGTTCTTGGTTGTTCAGACTTGAATTAGGACATTCTTGCCTTTCCCCCCATGTAGACAGTAAAGTCATGCCCTGAGCTTTCTGCTTATTGCCAATACCTGAAAATTTCACCACCATTAGCTATCCTGACGCAATAATGAAATACCAACCTCAGATGAGCATATTTTATACATAAAAGAAGAACAAACATGAATAAGATCAATGAAAGACATTTCTTATATATGTGCCAACCTAAATGTCAGTAAGTGTCTACATCAGTGCTTGTCACTGGACTGCATGCAATTACAAGCTTACAAAGTTCAAGCACCATGCATTTCTGATCATAGTTGTGAAGATAGGTTATTGCATATTCCAATATATTTCTACTTGATACAATAATAAGAGATGTCTCTGATCATTTGAAACAGATACACGAAAAAGTTAAAACATGTTTCGAAAAATGATAAGTGATTGAAAAAAAGTAGCCTAAGATTCTGAAGAAAGTAGTATTCTGGAACTGTTGAACATTAGGATTTAGGAGTGCACAGTCTTCTAACTAAATGAGAAGAGAAAATAATGAAACAATCATTCCTAAAATCCAAGATATTGAATAATTTACCATTAAAAAGTTGAAAATTTTGGAATGAATATTAAACAGGAAAAAAAAACAGAAAATTCAGTTAAGGTACTCTAAATATACCACAAACATAACCTTGCTCTTTTAGATCATCTCTGAATGATGCCTCAAAACTATATGGTTGGCCTTCTTGAGAAAAGGCCAATTCATTTGTAATAGAGTCATGACATTCATTCCTAGAAAAGCCATCCATACTCGAATTTGTAGTAATGGAGGAAATATTATCAGGAGAGAGAACCATTTCAACACTTGCAGGTGAAGCAATGTCCTTTCTTGCAACTCCTGGGTCACAACAAATACCAAATAAGATACTGCTATAATACAAAAACAGAAAGTATTCATAGTATTGCAAGTCCAATTATAAGAATTAAATGGCACACCTTTGATCAAGTTAAATTGGTCATTATTATCAAGCATTGATGACTTGTAGTTGTAAAATGGAGGGTTCGACCCATGTATGGACTTCAGTGTAGGCATTCTCATACGCAAAGGAATGGAGGAGTTAGAAGATTGTTCACTGTTGTTTATATCAGCTACCTTTTTCTGCAGAAAAGTTTGCAACTGATACCTCAAAATCTCTCGGTTCATGCAGTCCTCCTAGCAACATGTTTAGAAGATCATGTACAACATGCTTAATGGAATTCAAGAAAAAAGAAGCACAAATTATTGACGGTTCACGGTTAGATGAACTGATCAATAACAGTTTTCCCCTTTCTCAAGCAAGAAAAACAGGTATACCAACAACAGGCAAAGGTTATAAGTCACCAGATAAACAACATTTAAATTCAATAATGATTTAATGGAAACCAAAATATCTTAAAGTTGCATGCATATAAAAATGGCAGAAAAACAACGTATCAATGTTAAATAATGAGGCAAGCATAAATCAATTTCAGAAGTGTTATACATCTCCATAATTTTTTTTTGGAAGACTTTACTTCACTAAGATAACATACCGGTGAAGTAGCTTCCATAAATAGTTGGTTCTCCAACAGACCAACAAGTTCAAATGCTGACTGCTACCCTAACATGCACCAATTTGCAAACAACACAGTAGGTTTCAGCAAGATTTACTGTAACTGTGAAGACCAAGCATCAGCAGAAAAAGGAACAGCAAGCCTTACATGGAAAACAAACCACGAAATATAAATTAAAATCTATGTATAAATCGAACTCCACATGCAAAGAGAATGTTGACAATAATTCCAAACGAAATCACCACGTAACGGCACTTGAATAAATAATTTCTTCAAAAAAAAAAATGTTTTCCTATTGATAGTCAGAGAGACGACAAGGATAGAGACCCGGATATGGCATTGTACCCTTAGCTTAGCCAGTTAGTATCCAACCTTCTGCAGACCTTTAAACGGTTGAGCTTACATGATTTCAGGCAAGTTGCTAAGGGAGTCTCAAAATGTACTTATCTCCAATATCTCAACATGTTTTTCATATGGAACTCCCCAAACAGTGAACTATAATCAGGAAAATAAGATTGAACTTTTCTCCCATTGATAACGTTCCCTAAGATTTTGAGTTCCGTACTTTGTCCGTACAATAACATTCTTCTGTAACAAAACCCCTGGCAAAACGACGCCGTCTAGCCCCGAATTTCAAAACCCTAACACATGACCAATCGTAACAATAGAAGGGAAAGAAACAAAGAAAAGAAGGAAAATCCGCACAAGATAAAGTTTTTAAAAAATCCAATCAACAATCAAAAATTGCGTAACCTTCAATGCGGTTCGAATTCCCGTTTCCCCTTTTTTTCTTTTTTGTTGACTTAGGGTTTATCGAATTCATCCACAAACAGGTCGACGACGACAATATCAATCCAAGAACAAAGAACATAATAAATAATCAAATAGAATATTAGGGTTTAAGGGAAGGACCTGCGTCACCGTCAAAGAATTGGCCGCATTGTTTAATTCGGTCTCGTTTCCTTCTTTAATAATGATCATAATTACAAACGTGCTTCTTTCTCTCTCAACGAACGGTGGTGGCACAGCACAGCACAGGCACACAACACACAGACGATTTTCTTCCTATTTATTTATAGATACATATAATTAGTATATTTATAAAAACAAAATTAAATTTATTAGAAACATTCTTTGTTTTCTTGGACTGTTTATGGTTTTTTTTAAGATTAATAATTTTCCTATTGCATTCATTATCCAGAGAAACCCGAAAATAGTATTTATTTTATTACCTTGAGTTCTCATATGTTGTAATTCACTATGTTTATAAATCCTTTAAGATTTGTAGTTTTTGCTATGTATTTAAATATAACATGAAAAGTTTTAAATGCATCACTATTTTCAAGTTTATTTTAAAAAAAAATTAAGGGATAATATACTCAAAATATCCAACCTTTTAGGATTTTTTTTAATTTAGTACAAAAAAATTTTAATTTTAATTTTTTTTAGGGAAAATACTATTTCATTTAAGCAAAAAAAGAGCGAATACAATCAGGAAGATTGTTCCAAACCAAGAAAGAAGAAAACGAAATGGAATT
>JANKOE010000008.1:21059030-21074650 GCA_026284465.1 Erythroxylum citrifolium | reverse complement strand
CAACAAAAAAATAAAAGTGGAACCAAACGACCTCTTATATTATGAAAGTAATATATTCATACATTAGCAAATTATTAAAAATACTAAACTCTTGGATTTTTAAAGATATAACTCATAACCCTTTATCTACATCTACAACAACAAAAACAACACCCAATGAGAGTTCCATAGAAATGAGAAGTTTGAAGAGATTGAATAGTATGCAACCGTACCTCTATCAAGTAAAGAAATTGTTTCTGATAAATTATAACACAAAATAATGATAATAATATATATATATAAATAAAAAGTCTACATAAAATATAAAGAGGTTGATTCCGATGACATATAACACAAAATAATGATAATACAAAATATAAATAAATAAATAAAAAGTCTACATAAAATAATAAAATATATAATTTAGTACATAATAAATATTAAACATACAAAGCGGGAAAAAGACAGGTACAAAAAATCAAACCAACCATTATAAGACAATAATTAAACTAAGTAAGATATTACTTAGGCTAAATAGTTAGGAAGAAAGTATTACGTAAAAAAAGAATTATAATAATAATAAAAAATGCTAACTATAAAACGAAACTTGAAGGAAAATATTTAAAGACATAAGAGAACGAGATCTTTTATTTGTATCCAATGCTAGCCCCAGGATAAGGGCAGGAAGGACACTTGCCCAGAGCCTAGATTCATAGGAGGCCCATTTATTAAAAGAGTTAAAAATTAATAAATTAATAAATCTATTTATTAAAAAGAGTTGAAAATTTAAATGTTAATAAATCCATTCATTAAAAAGGGCAAAAAATAAAAAGTCAATAAATCTGTTTCAAGATATTATACATATACCAAAATGTTTCTTGGCACTTTGCCTTGTAGAAACTAAAAGGAAAAAATTTGTGCTTAAATTTCTTATTATTAATTCAAGTTTGATTGAATAGAACTAAAGGGGAGCTCTATTCTAACCATCAATTGAGATATATGTTAACATCTTTATTAACAACAATATATTTTATTAATATAATAATATTTTATCCTAATATATAATTAAAATTTCAATCTTTGATTTTTTCGCTTAAACTCTAGCTTTTAATAAAAAGTTTCGATGGCCCCTCGTACGGGGTTGATATTTTTAGAGAGAGGAATTTTTTAAAAATTTTAAATTTTTAAATGAGGAAGATAAGATCTTATTTAGGATTAACTAAGTTGTAATGAGCCCTACAAATAATTATATTATATTGGATGGGTATTTATCTAAAAGTTTATATTTAAAAAAATTGAAAAAATTAATTATTGTGGCATTTTTGTAATATTTGATATTTTCTTAAAAGAAAGTGTACATTCATTGGCATATCATATCTTTATCTGCCATATGTGATGACCAATCTCTGTTTTAGCACTTCTAGTTATTGTGGATGTGACAATTGCTTTGTTGAACAATAAATTTGAACAATTAATGACATTAAAAAGTATTTTTGAATTCTTATTTGATTTAAAGAGGTTGAGGTCATTGGATGATAATGAACTAAGAGAATTTTACCCTGATTTTACAATAACTTGTTCTCGTGATAATGTGTTAGATGTACATTTAGCTGACCTTTTTTTTCTGAATTAAAAGTGATACAAATGACTTTGCCAAATAAGTTAATTTCATATATTGAAATTCTTGAAATTAATAAAGTTGCAGATTGTTATCTAAAAGTTTCAATTGCTTATCAAATTCTATGGACTATAACATAAGTTTTGAAAACTTACTTCAAGTCATCAATGTCACAAAAAGGTTGAATAATTTACCTATTTTATTTATCGAGAAGGATACGTTGGACAATATCGATCTTGATACTATTATTAATGATTTACATCTAGAAATGTGCAGAGAAATTGTTTTTCATAATCATTTGTATGTTTGTTAGAACAATTCTCTTGGCATTTTGTAATCTAATATTGTTGTTCGGTTGCTACTATTGCTATTTTGTTGTTATTGCTACTATTTTTAATGATTGTATTTTTGTTGTTATGATCATTTATTAATTTATTGAGTATGTGGACTTATGACTTGAATCACTTCTCTATGGATATTAAATATTAATAATAAAAATATGCTTTTAAAGTTTACATATTTGTATATTGTCGATTCATTAGGACCTTTTTTTTAACTTTATCTTGGGCCTATAAAATGTTAGGAACGACCCTATCCATATCGTAGTACGCTAAAGTTTTCTATTGTAGCCCATGTCCTCGGTAAGCTCCAGCAAATTCATATCATAATTGATTACTTCCTCCCATTTCTTCTTAGGCCTTCCTTTCTTTTGTTACAGTCTCTAAGTACTATTTTCTCGCATCTTCTAATTGGAATGTTAAGATGTTTCTTTTTAACATTTCCAAACTATCGAAGCCTCATCTCTCTTAATTTTTCATTATAATACTAGTTACCTTTAATTTATCTCTTATCAATACATTATTGACCTTATCTCTTCTAGTAAAGTTACACAATTAATGGAGCATCTTTATTTTCACCACCATTAGCTTATGACTATGCACTTTTTTCAATGATTAACACTCCACTCATATAGCAGTGTCGACTTAATCGCTAAATGGTAAAATTTACCTTTGAGCTTAAGTAGTATCTTCTTATCACATAAAACTCATGATTCACTTCTCCATTTAAGCCTCCATGATCTGATACAATGGACTATAGCTTCATCGATCTCTTCGTTGCTTTGGAAGATAGACCTTATGTACTTAAAACACTATTTCCATACTATAACTTCTAAACCAAATTTTACCTCCACAATGGAAGCTACCCTATGGCTCAAAAAGTTACACTATAAGTATTTAATTTTAGTTCTACTCAATTTAAAACCTTTTGACTCTAACATATATCCTTCCAACATTCTAACTTAACATTAACACCCTCTTTTGTCTCATTCACTAAGACAATATCGTCAGTAAACAACATACATCAAGGCATATCCCCTTAAATATTCTTGGTGAGCTTATCCATCACTATTGCAAACAAAAAAGGGCTAAATAGGAGACTTGGTGCAACCTAATATTGATAGAATTTTTTTTTGTATCTTCTTCTATCGTCCTTACTCTAGTCTTTGCCCCTTTATACATATCCCTAATAACTCTTATACAAATCAAAGGAACTCCTTTACCCTCTAAACACCTCCACATGGTTTCCCTAGGTATCCTGACATATGCTTTCTCTAAATCAATAAAAACTAAGTGTAGATTACTCTATCTTTCCCTGTAATATTCCAATAATCTTTTTAGGAGATGTAAAACTTATGTTTTGGACCTTCCTAGCATAAAGCCAAATTAGTTCTCCGAGGTAGGAGCATACTTTCTCACTTTCTTCTTAATTACCTTCTCCCACAACTTCGTGGTGTGACTAAGTAGTTTAACTCGTCTAAAATTGTTACAATTTGGATGTCCCCTTTGTTTTTATATAGAGAAATTAACATATTAAGTCTCCACTCATTCGACATTTTGGCAGACTTAAGAACACATTAAAAAGCTTGACTAACCAAAGAAGACCCTCTTCGCCTAAGCTCTTCTATACTTCTATTAGTATCTCATCAGGCCTTACTGTGCTTCCGCTCTTCATCTCCCTCAAAGCTCTTTTAATTTCTTCCCTTATAATCTGCATGCAACGAGTCAAGTTACATACCCTCTCTAACATGCTAAGATTACCTAAATAGATATCTTCTATGCCTTCATTAAAAGGAAGTAGAAGTACCTTTGTCATCTTCTCTTGATGTAATTTTCAGCTTTGAGAACACATCCTGCTTCATCTCTTATACAACGAACTTGATCTAAGTCTATTATTCTCTTTTCCCTAGCTCTCGCCAACTTAAAATGTCCTTTTTTCCATCTTTCGTTCCAATCTTAGGTAAACTTTTCTGTAAACTCTGTTTTTAGCGACTAAGATTGTCTTATTCACCTCTTTTTTTGCTATATTGTACGTTACTCTATTAGCTACTCTCTCTACCTCTATGGTGTTATCCAATAGAGCTTTATAAGCACCATTCTTGATCTTAACCTTTTCTTGTATATCTTTATTCCACCACTGAGACTCCATCTTATTACCCCTAAGCCCTTTAGAAACCCCCAAGATCTCCTTAGCTGTATTCCTTAAAAGAGTTGTTACTTTCTCCCACATCTGGTTAGCATGTCCTTCCAATTTCCATTCATTTTTATAAATTATTATGTCCCAAAGTTGTTTCATCGTGTCTAGTTTCAGATTCCACCATAAGACTTCTCTTCTTCCTCCACCCCTTAATTATTAGATCCAAACCTAGCAGTCTATGCTAAGTTGATAAGCAAGCATTCAGTATCACCTTACAATCCTTGCACTTAGGTAGATCGCTTTGCCTTATGAAGAAATAGTCAATTTAAGTTTTTATGATTCTACTCTTATACATTACCAGGTATCGTTTTTCTGAAAAAAAGAATTAACCATCATTAACTCAAATGTTACCGTAAGATCTAACTAAGTAGTCCGACTATCATTCCTATCCACGTACCATAAACTTCCATGAGCCTATGGATACTCATTTGAGGCTGCCCCTATATGACCATTAAAGTCTCCTCCTATAATAACTTTCTTTTCAGGGGATTTGTTCCTAGAATTGTCGTTTAATTTGTTTATCCAAACCTTTTTTAGATGCATATGCACACAACACATTGAGAACAACACCTTTCATCACAATCTTTATATACATAATCCTATTATAAGTACTCTTTACCCCTACAAAATGACTTATAAGTTCCTTAATAACCAAGATACATACCTCATTCTGCTGTCTCGAACACCTTGAGTACCAAAGTTTGAACCCATTAATCTCTTTTGCTTTAACCCCTGTCTAATTTGTCTCCTGAATAAACACTATATGAATCTTATATTTGTCTAAAATCTCTACCGATTCCAAAGACTTAACCTATATATAATCTGTCAACATCTTCTTTTCTCTTAGACCTAAAACGCACCGAAGGATTAGCCCTTGCTCTATCATCATTAGTCAAAGCCACCATTCCTATCCCAAAGCCTAACCAAAGCTAAAAAAGATAAGTCCCATAAATCCTTAAATGACTCCAAAATAACTCGAGATACAAAATGAGGATTATTAATAAATTCCAAAAAGGGCACCAGAAAAAGGATAAAAATCACAAGTACACATGACCGTAAGCAAATCAAAAATTAGTTGGTCCAAAATCTTACCTACTAATAGCCAATAGGATTTTGAAAAATGCTAAAATCCAGTATTGAATAGTTAAAACAAAACAAACAAAATATTGAAAAATTATAAACAAAAAGAGTTGAACCAATAGGGATAATAGACCTAAACCCAATGGAAACTTTTATGAAGAAAGTAAGTGCAAGGCACCAAAAACACCAACAATATCCAATCTATTCAATAACTCTAAGCTTAATTAAAACTAAGCCAGGTGATAAACCAAGAGATTTTATAACAGTCCTAAATGAAAATTCTAGTAACAAGAAGAACTAAAAAACATAAAAAATGGTACAGAGAAACAAAATTAATTTGGAACAAAGCAATGTCAATACAGTACTATAGTCTTATGACAATCACATAAACCAAACACCTAACAATTACAGAAGTAATAAATTAATACTTAGTGGCAAAACAATTGATGAACTTGGAAATAGAAGAGAGCCGAGGGAGCAATAGTATAAGCATGACTAGAGCTGTGGTGAGAAGCACTCTGATACCTAAAAAAAGATCTAAACTTGTGAAACCCAAAATTAGGTAAAAGATGAAAAAAATAGTATATAAATTAAAGAGATAGAAAGAGAAATAACTGAAACTCAAATGTCTATTTCTTTCTCCTCTTTTTCAACAAAGTAAAAGATTGAATCTTTCCTACTTTAAGGCTTTGACAGAGTGAAAGATGAAAGACATGATTTTTTAAAATTTTTTTCAAAAAAAGTAAAAAATTTATAGAAGAACACAATGATGGTGAGATGCAGATTCGTCGATAAAGGTAGAAAGATATTACAATGAGTCTTTAAAAAACCTGATAAAACGATAAAACTTTGAACTTCTGATCTTGACAAATAAGAAAGCTTTAAGCTTTGACCTCGACAACGGTAGAGTTTTGGGCATAAATCACTGTAAAGACATCAACTTTAAGGGATGAACAAATCTAGAAGAGAAACAAAGAACTAGGAGGAGATCAAATAAAAAGTACTAAAATATAGTCAAATGGAGAAGCTTGAAACTCTTAAACTTCCAAAGAAAAAAAATCAGGTGGGATAAAGTCCCAGAAGAAGAAAACATAAAATTCCAGCTTCTCTCTTGCACTAAACTAAACAGTTTGAGGCTCAATAAAGTTACTGAAATCAAACAAAGACAAAAACTTTACTCTTGTTGATAAGTGGTTCTACAAGCAGAACTGGAATTTAATTACTCATATTCCTAATTTAATTTAGGTACACTTAAACGTAAATTCATGTTTATCTTCAAATATTAACCTCATACGTATCTTCAAATACCCTCTTTAGCATGACTGTTAGTTATTCCAAGCAAATTTCTTAATGCTTTAAAGTATCAAATTTGAGCGCCTTATGAAAATATTTGTAATATAGTCTCAAGATTTCACATAATTGATTGACACTACATTATTTGCGATATACAAATATGAATAAAATGAAATATGTTATCTATCTACTTGCTTCGTTAATGAAATAGGAGACCATTTACTAACATAATGTTCGATTGCTTATCAACAAAAACTTCAGTGGGCTCTCTTTGTTCAAAATGAAGTTCATTCATCAAGTTTTTCTAATCGAATTGCTAGAGTCACACAATAACTAATGACTATATGTTATGCTTCACAAATTGACACAGTAATAACTAATTGCTTCTTCAAATTCAAAGTAAAAGTTATCTTACCAAAATGTAATACGAGGCTCGTGGTACTCCATTTATCATCAATATCTCTAACCCAACTACTATTACTGAAACTTCTAAATCTAAAATATTAGAGGTAGAATGATATAATCTAAAATTAGGAGTTTCTGTGATGTATATTTAAAATTCCAAACTTTGCCAAATTTTGTCATACTAGCTACAATTATCAAATACTCAAGCTTATAATTTATTGTAAAACTAACTCATTGTAACTTTATGACTAGCGGTGCCAACATAGGTGGCCATATAAAAGTGACCTTTAATAAATCAACACTTTTATATAATAAATATTTATAAATTAAAATTATTTAAAAAAAATTATCCACCTAACAAGCCCAAATATCTAGTTTCTCTCTAACCTCTCCTTTGTTCTCATCCATCGCTTATTGTTTACCAACTTCCTAATCACAACCTGCTTACAATGCCACTTTTTCCTCCTCGACCTTTATGAAAACCTTAACTAAACTCAAGTTGTCATGTACTTTATTTGCCCTCTCTTATGGATTGATTACGTGTAAGAGACTATCTTTTGACTCTTTTTTCTTTAACTCGTCGCTACCACCAATGTCAAACTTAACCACGTCGATCTTATTGAATACCAGAAACAAGGAATCACTATGATCAATTTAGGTTAAGCCTTCTTTGAGGATGTTGCTAATTATGTTGTGGCATTATTGAATGATGTCTTGAGGAGAGTGTCGGCAGGTGATTGGTACATTCAATTTAGGTTATATCGATCTTATTAAAGTCTTAAAGAAGATTATCCACTTTGATTCAAGGTTTGAATTTTTTCTTGCATATTTCATAATTTTGATTGATTTATATACCAATGTTCGAGCTTTTTATGACACATATGATAGGTCTAAGTAACTTGGTATATTAATGAATATAATTAAACTCCTCTTTCTTTTTCAACTTAGGCCAAAAGAGTTAGGATATTGAGACTTGAAAGTATTGGCTTTGAAGTGTACCAAATACTGAATGTTTTTAGGTATAGCACTACCTACAATTCCAAGAAGATGAAGTCATCAATTCCATTTTCTTACTTTGGAAATGTTTGCGACTTAACAATTAATAGTGACACTTTTTTTCCATGAACTAAATGACCAAATTCATTATGGAGTGAAAAAGATGTTTTTTTTGTCATTAGGAAAAGAATGAGTGATAGTTAATGTGGGATGAGGTACTCCTATAAATGAGAAGAAATTGGTTCAATTTTTAGCAAGATCAGACTTGTGTGGTGTAGGATTTCATATTTGTTAGGACGAGCCTAATGCACTTGAAGTGTTGTTGAGCTATTTCCTCACAGTGTTGTCATAACACTAAAACCTTTAGAAGCATTAAAGGATGTTATGTTGGCCAACTTGATCAGTTGCTTTTATAATTATCCTCTATTGTCGCTAGTCCTTAACAACTAAATCAAGTATAAGTTTGGTAGTTTTAGAAAAATCTTGTCCATTATCAAGGGTTTAGATTATTTTTATAATAAGTTTAAATTACAAATATTTTTCATGTCAGAGTGCTAGCTTGTTAGGGGGCATTGGTTATATAGCTAGCTAGTTTTATAACAAATTAGAAATTGGAGCTTTTCTTTATTATTTTTAGTAGTTTTTTAGTAGTATTATAAAATTAGGAAAAGTTTATAACTTAAATGTAACTATCCTTGATGTATCACAAATCCTTCTTACTTTTTTTCAAATGAGTTGATATTGTGGCCTTAATATAACGACTAAGCAATCTAATTTCATATAATATACTAGGTCTTATATAAGTTAAATATTTTAAATTTTCAAGTAAGATTTGGTACAATGTTGGATTCATATTTGACCTTTATCATATTGGATAATTTGGTGCCACATTCCATTAGAATGTTTATTAGATCAAGCCACTCATGTGAAATGTCTTCATTTTTTTGCATAGTTTTCTTGGAAATAAAAATGTTGTCCTCCATTTGATCTACTTATGCCCCAAGATATTGAGAAATGAGTCATAAATATTTCATCTCAAATTCATAGCCTATTGCTTTGTTGAATTCCTTAAACATTTTTGGATTTTGCTTGTATAAATCAAATCATCCTCGTATAAGCTATCAATCAAAATTTTACTATCATTCACCTTTACGTAGAGGCATGTTCATAAAGGCACTTGATAGAGTTATTTTTCTTAGAAATATTTATCAATTCTACAATTTTAAGTACTTACTTTAGTTTATAAAGAGATTTCTTTAATTTCAGTATTTTGTCTCCATGTCCTTTTATCAATTAGCCTATAAGTTGTTATACATAAATCTCTCTTTAAAATAGCCATTAAAAAATGAATTGATTAAAAAACTCCACTATTTTAGCTGGATTAATCGTAAACCTTAAACCGTCCAACTTTTTAGTTCAGTTTTTAACTTTCCAATTCAATTTACTTTAATAATTCTTATTGTCAAAAATTGATCAATTTATTAATTAATTATTCAGTTTTTGTAAATTAATAAGTTCTTATAAATCAATTAATGTTCATTTAATAACCTTTTTTAATTAAAATTCAAAATTTTCGATAAATAAGGACAATATCTTTAAATCATGATTTAAATTCTTTAATTTTATTTAATCTTCAACTAATTTTATGATATTTTAATAACGGTTGAATCTTTTAAACCTTAAACCTCTTGTCTTATCGGTTTAACTTCTGATCCAATTTTTAAAACATCAGAGAAATGTTAATTGAGCATTCGCTTAAAAAAATCCACTTATTTTAATCTACCAAATAAAATATTAGTTGTATAATCTCTATGCATGCTACTGAAGCAAAAACTTCTTCATTATTAATTCCTCAGTGGTGGTACCCTTTTGCAATAACTTTTGCTTTATATCTTTCTAACTCTCCTTTTTATTTTTTATTTTACATACCGATTTGACATCAATTTTAATATGTCCATTGGAAAGATTTGTTAATTTTCAAGTCTTATTGTTTTTAATTGCTCTTAATTCTTCATTTATAACTTCTCAATGTGTTTATTCTTAATAGCTTCATAAAAATCAATTGGCTTAGCATCTTAAAAAAACATTGTAAGATTATCAATTCTCTTGGTTTCTCTATAAATATCATCAAACTCCTAGTATACTGAGGCATTTCACTTGAACTTCCTTCGTAATCTCTAATTTCACCATATGATGGTGATAGTGGGGAGTAGTGATTTCTTGTCTTGCTTTAGTGTCATCTTCTTTCTCCAAAAAAAAAGAAAGAAAACTATAACTTTCTCCTTGAGCTTTCCAATCTCATGTGGCTTCCTCATTAAAATCCATATCTCTTATAAAGACCACCTTTTTATTACTTGGGTTATAAAGCTTATACCAGTTGGTTTTAGAATCATTTTTTACTTTTTTCTTCAAGTTTGGACTCATCAAGAACATGGGAATGCAAAATACTTTTGAATACCTTAAATGATATACTACTGGCCTTTTTCCACTATATACTTGATAGTCTGTCGCTAACTACCAAATAATAAATTTCTAACTACCAAACTATGCAGTAAATGGTGAGTTAGGGTCGAATCACAGAGAGCTGGGATGCCAATGCTATTTTAAATGTTGTAACAAAAGAAAACAAAACACCCTGAAATGATGAAGACAAGACAACTAATATGAAATGAGCGCAACCAAAAATACAAGCACAAAGCAAATTTAGAAAAGTCTAAAAACAATGGTAAGGAAGTGGATTGGAGATATCTTTAAGATTCTGGGATGTTCATTGATCCTTGAATCTAAATAAAAGGTAATCTCATCATGGTGTTAGCTTATGGACTCGATTAAGCTCTCAAACCCTTAATTTCTCTAAAATAGGCAAAACTAATAAACTCTAGAAATACCCCTAATCTCTATTATAACCTAGGATAGTGAAGATGCATTAGGTATTAAGAAACAACAAACTTAGGCCACCTACTCATAAGCTCGGAAGGTGTAACCTAAAGGTATGGGATCCTAGATTAGTTGATTAAGCATCCTGATAAATTCAACTAACATATTGCTACTTCCGGGAGCCACTATGGACTATTACATATCACAAGCTTAACCCTAGTCTTCAAATT
This sequence comes from Erythroxylum citrifolium, assembly GCA_026284465.1. Taxonomy (NCBI): domain Eukaryota; kingdom Viridiplantae; phylum Streptophyta; class Magnoliopsida; order Malpighiales; family Erythroxylaceae; genus Erythroxylum; species Erythroxylum citrifolium. Next base: position 21,063,637 of record JANKOE010000008.1, on the reverse strand, counting down.
AGAAAGTTACCTAAAAGGTGATCAAACCTATAAGTAATTCCTAATTCATGACATTTATCCTAAATCCAAAACCAACCTAGACCTACAAGTACGAATTCAAGACAAGTTCAACTCCATTCTCACAATTTCCAACCCTTCACCCTTATAATATCTCCAAACCCCTAAGTAGTCTAGCCACACATGTTCATATCAAGCACAATTGATATTAAATAAACAAAACCCATACCATAATCATTAAACATTCAAATACCTAATAAATTCATATCTACAAAAACATATAAATAATCTCAAACAACCAAGATTAAAAATGGAAAGTTGTAAGAATAAATATCCATTGATATATCACAAAGGTTCATTACAAAATTCATGAGTTTCAACTATAAAATCCATCAAACATTCATTCTAAATATTCTAGCACATGTAAAAATGAGATTAACACTAAGAAAGTTCTAATCTAATGGAATGAATAGATTAAGACATATGAAAATAAAGCATTGAAAATGAAATAAAGTAGCTAAACATAAAGAAAATAACAAAAACTTCTCTGCTCCTTCCTTCTCTCTTCTTCTTCTCTCTTCTTGAAGTTTTCCAAAAGTGGCAAATTGTGCAGACTTCCTCTAGGTCCTCCTCTCTTTCTTTATGTAGTATGTTCCATTCAGGGTAAAACCTAGGATTTTTCTCCGTCTCAAAAGTCCAAAAAGCCCCTAAAAAACTTAATTTTGGAAGGTCGTTTGCATCTGTTTGTGCGCATGTCACAATTGTGGCCTTTAGTGCACGATCATGTCCAGTTTATCTGCTCTCTGTTATGATCATGGCTAACTCCCCATGATCGTGGCCCGGTGCTCAAGCTTCTGTCAAGATCGTGGTTGACTCCTCACGATCATGGCCCTGTGATCAAGCTTCTGTCTTGCCACGATCATGGCCTTGGGTTATTTTCCAGGTCTTCTCCAATTCTCCTTCGAATGCCCTTAATGCTTTCCCCTCCATGGATGGCTCTCCAACTTTGTCAAACTTCTTCCTTTTAGCATATATTTGTGATCCCTCCTTTAATCTATATATAAACACAAGATGAACACAAATTAAGTATTTAAACACAACAATAGGATTAAAAAGACATTAAAATGCATAAGAAAATATAAGATGATTCAATCCTATCAATACTTCAAAGAGAGTATTATTAGTTACAACTTTTGTCATTCATCTATTCAGCAAGTACACAACATAATCAATAGCTTTAGCTCGAATTTCTTTTAGCATCTTCTTAGTTTCTATCGTGCTCTTTACCACTTTAAGCATTATTTGGTTATTTCTCTTAATTATTCCATTCTATTTTCGTGATTTTTGGGGTGATTTGAAATCGACGAATTTCGTATTCATTACAAAACTCTTAAAACTCTTTGTAATTGAATTTGCCTTCCCTATCTAATCTCAAGGATTAGATTTTACAAACATTTTCTTTATAAAAGCTTTAAAATTTTAAAAATATTTTAACTCAGTCAATTTTGTTGAGAAAGTACCCATATTTTTCTATTTAAATTATCACTAATAAAATAAAATATTTTTCTTATAAAACAAATGGAGTAATAGGCCTATATATGTTAGTGTAAATAACAGCAGTGACATTAAATCTCTTTATTGAGACTCTTTTATAAATCCATTTTAAGTTTGCTTCTAAAAAGACGTTTAAATAGATAACTAGGTTGATTAATTTGAGGCAAACTATTTACCTTCTTCTTATTATTTTTTCATATTTTAAATCCATGTGCCGAGTGCGACTAACACCCATGACCTTGATTTCTGTAGCTTGTATTTGTTCATTTCTCCTTATCTTTTAAATTAAGTGATTACGAAACATTCTCCACAGTCTCTTTCTTATTCATATTAAGCTTCTCTCATGAACTTTCAAAGATCCATTTAGTTTTCCAACTGTCATGTTTAACAAGTCCTTTCAATGATAGTTACCACATGGTTAAAATTTTCACTAACTAATATAAGGTTATTTGCAATCACCTTTAAGTCACTCAATTCTTCATCAAGCTTTCTCATTTTTGTTTCATGGTGACCATGACTCTTATAAAATAATCTAACATCTTTTCATATTCTTTCATTTAAATAACTACTTCAAATTCACTTTGTAGATATTGGTTTTTTTTTGCCTTGTTTCTTTTATAGGCTACTTGAAGCATGCCTAGTAATTGCTTCTTTCTAGTAGTGCTAAACACCTTCTCAAAGGTGACCTCATCCTATATACTTGGTGATTAAGAAATGAACTTTTTGATCCTTCTTCTTGGTGATTTGCAGGAGAACTTTTTGGGTCTGTGTGAGAGTAGTTGAGAACCTCATTAACATTTTCTACAATGTCACATGCACTATTTCCACCTAGTAGTGCCTAAATACGAATGCGCTAGCTATTATACTTGTCTTTTTTTTTTAGTTTTGGATTATTGTGCATTGATAATAATGTGTTGAAAAAAGAAAAAGAAGGAAAAAAAGTATTTTCTACAAAGAAATTACAATGAGGAAAATTTTTGATCCAGCTAACATTTTTATTAAGATAACACTTACACTTGTAGTAACACTACCATATATATATATATATATATATATATATATATATAATCTCTTAAAATTTCAAGATTCTTAATATGTATATACGTTAAAATATTATTAAAAACACTAAAATCTTGAATATCAAAAGACATAATTTATAATATTTTGCATAATTTAATTTTAACACACTTATAATACATCTAACTTAATTATTCATCTTACTAATTTAATTCAAACACTATTTTACTTAAAAATTATATTTATCTTCAAATATTAACTTACGTGTATTTTCAAATAGTTAATACGTTATTTGAACTTGACAAATTATTTTTCAGGTTTAGTAACAAGAAAAAAGTGATGAAGTTGGGCATAGAACTTCTTTAGATTAATATATATTAGAAGAACAAATGGACGTATTGACTCATTGATTTAAGAAGTTAAGCCCTAATTTTCTAGTTGTGGGGGTGAACCTCAACTTTTGACCATTGTCTTCTTTTAATACAAAAAAATTTGTCCTTTTATAAAAGATCTTGACTCGTAGAATATTATATATGAAGAGTTTAGCCTATTATTCTATCAAATTAATTAATTATTTCACAGATGTTATATATGCTATAAATGAAAGGGGTGAATAATAGAAGGGTAAATTCACTTATTATTTTTATTATTAAGAAATAATCTTATAATATTAGAAAATCTAAAAAGGGATTTTAGATTAAGTATTTGTTAAAATTTTATTATAAATTATTATATGATTGATCTTTATTTACGTAATATTCAATTATATAACTAAAAACTTGATTATAACTTAATAGAATTGGTCATTTTTAATTTCTTTAATAATTTAAAATAAATAAAATCAAATGGTAGTTTCTACCTTTTTCTCAATAATAAATAAGTTGTTCATTTCCCGAAGAAACCACTAACATGAGTGAAAATGATGGATTCGTGTAGCTCTCTCTATATCTTTTTTTTAAATCTATTTAGTATTTACCAATTAGCGAGAGACACAAGTAAACAACTTCCTCCATTCAAGCTTATCTCGCTAATTCCCGAGATCCTTATTCGACAATTTTCTTGTGAACCATACATGATAAAGTATGAGTTTCTCCAATTACATTTCTCATCTGGTGCTGCCACTGTTTTTCCTCTTGCTACAAGCAGGTAGGAGCTATGCAGTATCTGGAAGCAGACTTACATTATTCAACTGAACCATTCCCATATGTCGTCTTCCTTCTCAACCCATCACTCATGGCACTGGTCTATCATTAAGTCCTTGTATGGGTTCAGTGCTATGCTCACAAAATCTTAACTATCTGAGATTGAGAGATCTCGTGCTCATCTTGCCACTTATAAGGAGTCCTTTGGCAAGTCTCACACCACCCACAACACCAAGTTTCTTGGGTTGAATCACCTGAATGGATTATGGCCTAATTCGTCTTACGAAGATGGTGTGATCGTAGGAGTAGTCGACACAGGAATTTGGCCGGAAAGTAAAAGTTTTAGTGACTAGGGCATGCATCAGTTCCAAAGAAATGGAAAGGGAAGTGTGAGAATGGAACACAATTTAGCCTGTTAAGATAAAATACCCTTGGATCAAATACTGGTTGAATTTAATAGCCCGAAAATAGTAATGATGGTGATTTAGGTGTAAAGATGATGTAACGCCCCACAGTAGGGGTTAGATGATGACAGCTATTAATATTTTGGCATGCATTCATAACATTTTCCGGGTACATTGGTTTAATGACACATCGGATTGATTCGGACAATATTAAGATAATTTTCGTAATTTTTGGATACTTCGAATATTTTTAGAAATTGCTGCTGGTGAAGTCCAGATGTTTTGAAAAATTAATTTGGGAGTTGTTATTTTCTTGCGAAATTTTGGTAAATTTTTGGAAGTTGTCTGGAACTTCTGAGTATTTATTTGATAGAAGAATTCATAAGTGTGTTTTTGGTGATTTAACTATTCATCCTAATAAGACTTTAATAGCATATTCGTGGCATATGCTCTGCTGTTTTCGATTAAAACCGGTCGGTAGCTTCAATTTTTC
>JANKOE010000008.1:21020409-21034817 GCA_026284465.1 Erythroxylum citrifolium | reverse complement strand
TGGTGAAGAACAAGAGTAGGTAAGATATTTATAAGAGTTCTGCAAGTCCATTTTGTTGGGGTGTATAGGGACAAGAGATGCAAAGAGTGATTCTATGTGAAAGAAGATAGTGTGCAAAGGCACCTTTAGTGAGTTCGGGAGCGCCATCATATTGAAAAGTTTGGATGGTAGTGGAAAATTGATTTTCAACGATGGTTTTAAAGGATTGAAAACAAAGTAAGGCATGATTTTTACGAGTGAGATGAAAAATCCAAGTAAACCAACTAAATTTATCCACAAAGATAATAAAATAGCGATAACCTGATTGCGAAAAAGATGGGGAAGGACCCTAAATATCACAGTGAATTAATTGTAAAGGTTTGGTAGACATGCAGGTAGATAGAGGAAATGAAAAACAAATACTTTTGCCTTGAAGATAACAAGTACATGGATTGAGATTATTTTTAAATTTTGAAATATGACATAATCTAGATAATATGGAAGGACATTGATGACCCAGACATTGATGCCACAAATTTATTGAAGTGGAGGTAGCAGTGAGATAGTCAATGATGGTGTCGAAGCCCTTCTTAACAATGTGAAGCTTCCGGCAGAGGAGGGACCTTTGAGAGGCAGATTGGAGCATGAAGTCGTCTTCAAGGCCAATTCAGAGACTGCATGCGGTGGTGTGTCCGAGAGCGAGTCACGTTGTGGAGCTAAAGAGGGAGCCAGTGAAAAAACAATAGACAAACCGACCCATCTTCTTCCATTTGACGTAATCAATTGGTTGAGAGTCATTCGGAGGTGCGATGGTGCTGTCAACATATCCCAAAAGATCATAGGTAATTAGAGTAACTTTAATCTAATTTCTCTAGACTAGATAATTTTAGAGTCTAGCGGTGTTGTAAGAAAATTAGTAATCTGATTGAAGAGCAATGTAGGTAGGATACTAGGATGTATTTTGACATGTTTGTGGCTTTGTAATGGTACTGGTATTGTGTTTAGTTTGTGGATATGTGTTTGTGTATAAATGCTGGTATTGTTGTGTTCTGGAATTGAAAAGGAAATGTTAGGTATGCAAGTATACATGGGTGTTGATGGTGGTGTTGAGTTGTGCTGCGGATATGTGTGTGTGGAGTATTCTGAATTTGGTATAATGTGCAAAAAAAAAGATGTCGAGAGATGTAGGAATAAGCAAAGGGTTGGAGAGTTTTGTTGTCTTATTTTGAAACAAATGCTTAGGGGAAATTGAATGGAGGCACTAATACCATAAAAAAGTAGAGAAATAGGAATAAAGGATAATGTTTTGTTATATTTACTAAGTGAGAAAACAATCCTTTATACAACCTTGATGATAACTAGATAAACATAAATAAAATAAAAAAGAAGACTAAATAAAGGATTACAACAGAAGAGACATTTGTACGTGAAAATAATGGTAATGTACAGGAGATGTTGGTTAAGATACTAAAATGTTATCATAGATTGCATGGCTAAAAGAAATTTGAAAGCATGCGTACACCTTAATAAGTTGTGTAAGGTTGAATTTGAGAAGATGAGGGAGAAGTTTCACATCTTTAAGGACAACTTACTCAGGTTTCTTAACGATGACGAGCGTGTATGTTAATCCAAGCATGGAGAGATAGGGTTTTATTATGACATCAAATAATAGACTAACAGGTTGTTTGGTTGATTGGAATAACCATTATATTCCTGATCTATTCATGGTAATAGGTTAGTCCCTTGTTTGGTTGAAGAAAACATACATAATATATAATCCAAGGATTTACTTATTCCTTAAGTTTGGGGAATAAGTAAACCTATCACTCCCTGTCTTTATCTATTCCAAGTCTATTATAAGTGGTTGGGAATAAAATTGAGAACATGTTTGACAAAAATATCCTTAAGGAATTCACATAATTACTTAGTTATAGTAATAATAATAATAATAATAATAATAATAATAATAATAATAATAATAATGTAGGTAGTGGAGACTACATGGATATTTTGGTTATTTTGTTAATTATTACTTTGTCATTCTAAGTTTATGTTTTCAAACCAAACATTGACATTATATCATCATTAAAAAATTTTAGGAAAAAACAAAAATAAATAATACATTTTCCATTACATTCCTCAACTATTCAATTCCTAAAGAATCACCATTTTAAGTTCACTTTTCATCCGACTGTTGAAAAGATATTGAACGTGAAAGGCTTATAACCCAACTAATTATAATCAAATGCTTGGAATTTGTTATTCGGGCTCATCACCACCTATCATATTATGAAGATTCCCCTGTCCTCAAATTATTTACGTATAATGTACACTAATGTACGACTGTAGGAAAAAAGAGCAGTGATATAGCTAAAGTGTCAAGCATGTCATGTGTAACGAATGTTTACAATTGTAAAGGGCTACACTTGCTTGTGGAGAAGAGAATCTAATTAGACTTCTTTTATTATTATTATTCTTTGTTATTTAATGCTTTAACATATTTTACTAATATCTTTGTTATATTTCTGTGTCATAAATGCCTAAAAAATACTAGCAAGAACTAAGGTGCCAAAAATAGGGAAACAGATTACCTATTCTCATTACTTTGTGACTATCCTGTTCTATGAACATATATTTATTCAATAAACAGGACCTACAAAAATTGAATGGATGCATATTCATAGAACAAATTAGGCACATAACAATAATAACAGAATTTCTGAACCCAAAAAGAGACTTACTGGTGTCATCTTTTAGGGAAAAGAATGAGCAAAGGATGAGTCACAATGATGAGGTCATTATCATCAATCCAACCAACCATGTTGTATCCACCTCTCATTCCTTGCCTACTAGGCCTTCACTGCTCGCTCTTCTCATCAAGTGGAGAACACGATCGCCCTTTTTGTTCTAAGCAGGTCAGCGGGGAAAGAAGAATATTAACTATTTTCCTATTAAATGAAAAGATCATTGATACCTTCAAATGATTTTTTTCTTTCCAAAATTTCTCTCAACATTTGTCGTCAGCTTTGGTGTGCCAATAATAGAGGATGCGACAATGAGCTTTTTTCTTCTTCGGTCGGGTACAAGGACCTGTGAGGCCCAAGACTCCGTAACTTTCCAAAGTCAAGCTAAGGCTATGTTTGGTTAGACATAAGGTTTTTAATGAAATATAATATAAATTGATGTAATATTAGAAAATTGTTGTTTGGAAGTAATGAAATGATTCATAATGTAATATAGTGAAATGTTATTTGAAAGAAGGGTTTATAATATAATATAGAGAAAAGTTGTTTATCATTTTACATTTCATCTTAAATCTCTCAAATCGGAAGTTTCTCATTTTTACCGTTTAGGGTAAAATGAGACGTAATATGAAATTCTCATCTTTTATCTTATTCTATTACATTCTACTATAAACTCTCCTCTCAAAAGTTGAAATAATATTATATTTCATTATATTTTATTAATAAACCTCCGTCTAAACATAACCCGAGAATCTTATATGAACTTACATCTGTATTTGGAAACGATGCTTTTTCAAATTATCAGTGCATGAGCGTTTCTTGGGCTTTGGGTAATTTTTATTAATCAAACAATTTGGATGGACGCCTTTCTGTTTAATATGTAAATTTCTTGTCCTTTTTTGCTGGTTTAGATTATGGTCAATTGTCAACGAGGTTGGAACATTCAAGGCATCGGCACCAATCTTTCAGAACTAGAAAGGACTTAGAAAATGATTCTCTCAAACCTGCACATTGACTTAAACCACAAAAGATTTCACAAAGAAGTTTGAAGACAGCGATTTTCTGGAGAACGCAGAGTTGAGGCTGCTTTAGCTAAAACCATTACTAACAGAAACAATGAGGATTCTTACTAGCATCAATTTTTAAACACATCATCACTGGACAGAATAAGAAAATCCTTGGGAAAATGTTACATGACTTGTTCTTCACTTCTTCAGCCCTCCTATAGATTCTCTTCCATAATCATCAGAAAAGAGTTTACAATGGATACAAAAAATAAGCTTTATAAGGAGAATTACACGTAAAGTGAGCTTAGCTACAAGAGTGCAGCAAAGAATGAGCCGGAAAAGAGAAAAACGGCATTCCAATTTTAAGATCTAGAACGGGCTAACACGAGAAGCCAGCCTTAACAAAAGCTCAGGAACCAGTCGTCTTCTTGGTGGTGCCGTAGCATCCTTGGCAAGAGCTTCCGAATCACCAGCATGTATAACAGCAACCAGATGATCGAATAGTTCATCTTTCCCGCCCCTAAGAGGATCCTGCATAGCATGGTCCCTACTAAATTAAAATGCGTTCAATTTGTGAAAACAACTGCTCATGCTCTGTCTAATAGCTGGTCAATGGTCAAAGGTGAGATAAATGAGGGAAACACCCCCCCAAAAAAAAAGTGATGCACAGGCTTGATATGGCCTGCCCAGTTTGTTTACATACACATCCACAATTTTTTAAGCAAATTACTCGTACTGGAGGATAAGTTCAATACACCACATACTTGTAGAAACAAATCTGTGTGAGTTTTTCCATCAAACAAAACCAGTTCAACCTGAGCTCCAAGCCTTTGAAGAGCCTCAGCAAAATTTTTGCTGCAAAGAAGAACGATCTGATGTTACAAATAAACCAACTTGTCTATGACTTCCAGTATCAGGATTCGTGATACTCTTAAGTACATTGTTCTATATGCGCACCAACTTATCTATGACTTCCAGTATCAGGATTCGTGATACTCTTAACTACATTGTTCTATATGCGCAAATAGTTTGTCGTTGACCTTGACATAGAAGTTATACCCATTGTTCAAAAGCCAAAGGAACAAGTCATGATCAGCATGCGACATGTACTAACATGATTCTTACAATTGATATGCTATGATTGGCATGCAACATTTATGAATATGATTCTCATAATTTCCACAAATTTGGTAACTAACTAGAAAATTTTAACCTGGCATCTGCCGGTATAGAATAATCTGCCATTCCATGAAAAAGAATGATAGGAGGCAGAAGAGAAACAGCATCCTTGAGGCTAGGATCCTGTAGTCTGACTTCAGGAGAAAATCGTTGCAAAGACTTTTCACCTTCCATTATGCTGTAAACACATGTCAGAGAAACTGATGTGAACAAACTAACATCATAGAACAAAATGCCTATTGTTATCACCTAGTATACTCTTAGCAGCAGCAAAAATTCTTTTGGCAGTACCTTAAAAAGAGGGAACGATACAAGCCTCTATTATGAAAATGGTCAACCAATTTGAATATATTGTACCTGTGAGAGAGTTTCAAACAGATGAACAATATTATAGTAAGCAGATAAATGGAAGTTTGTGGGATAAACCAAGAGTTAATGAGCCACATCTGGCTTTCTTAACAAGGTCAAAATGAAAACTCTTAGTCATATCTAACATTCCAGACGATCCACCTCTAAGTAATACTGTAAAAATCCCAAAAGTCCTTCCCATCCTTAAAGCATAATGGTGATAAAAAAGTTCTTCAATGTTTGTAGTGCAACACATGATGTGCTTGTATGCATGTGTTTGACTAATAGTTTGATGGGTAGAATCAATTGCTTGCACTACTGGCAAAAAAGTGGACAACTGCTTCTTGGTTTCTCATGTCCTCTACATGGCAAATTACAAACAAAGGAAGAGAAATTTTCTATCAAGAGTGAAAAAAACAATAACCACCAATTAGTGCAATTCTTTACTAGTCCATTCACATACTCCTCCACTCATAATATATAATGAATTTCTCAATGTAAACAAAGTCTAGTCCCATGAGTTCATAGCTGGAAGTTCAAACAGTATTGACCATGTTGGTAATTCATACTGGTTTATACGAAACTCAATATTAGCTGATGGATAAGAATGTTATGAAATAGTGAAGTTTCAAACTTATAAAAGAGCACAAGATCAAATACTTACCCTCCAGATAAACCAAAATAGCATTTTAACTGGGAGACACTCCAACATAAGCTTTCTCCTCCCCTAGCTTCTTTAATTGCTTGTTCCAAGAGAGCACAAGCAGAAATGTGTGCTCCAGCTGATTGTCCCATTAGATAAATCCTAACCAATAAGAATAAAGCAATCAGTGACAGTTAAGATGTGATTGGAGGCAAAACATAACCTCTGTTCTTTCACCTGTTGGGGTCACCACCATAATCAGCAATGTTGTTAAAGATGAATGATATTCCCTGGGAAGCATCTGTTACCATGTCACTGATGGTTCCCTGAGGAAAATTTCTGCATGAGGATGTTAACCAAATAAGTTCAAGAGACAGATATTAGCCAGTTGGTATATAGAAAGTTCAAGTCTTAAAAAGGTGCATCAAGGTGACAAATATGAGCTCTGGCTTTTTTGTCTCAAACCTGATTGGAAGTATTACTTCTCAGAGTCGAGTAAGTTTGCAAATTAAGAAATCGCATGTTGGAATTGGAGGGAAAAGGAAAGAAAGGGAACAAAATAATTGAGAAACATAGATGAAGAGAGGAAGAAACAGATGGGAAATGCAAGGGATGAGGCATCGAACAGTAGCAAAAAACAAAGCAGATTCTAAATTACATTGGAGAAAATCAATATTAATATATTTGATGTAAAATCTCTAAAATGCCTGTTGAAATACTAATCATTATATCATTCAAAGATGAGAAAATGATTCACAAATTTCTTGAAATTATGAGCATCTTCCTTTTAGGAAAAACAGGGGGTATCCCTTAAACTAGGTAAATTGAGGTACATTTTAGAGGGTTTTAGCATCTTCCAAATATCAGGCGATCAATATTTGGTGTGTCACTTAATATGCATGTTTGCCTCCACTTTACTTCTAACCGTGGACTACATTCGACTGCTCAACCCAAAACCACATACCTGTAATCAATACATGCCACTATGATGTCTCTTTCTGCCAACTGCTTTCCTAGAAGAGCCCCCCATGCTTTATAACTAAATCACAATGGAGATACAGAAATTAATGTTGAGGAAAAAGGCATATAGTATGAAGATGGACATTTATGTCATTATCAAGTATCTTATAAGTAGATTCAGAATTAGTAAATGGATAAATAGAAAGCCTCCTGCTCCAAGAATCTTCCAATTACCAAAGTCCCTGCAGGCAGCCCTTTCTAAGATATAAAAGACACTAGGCAACCTCAACCTGGATCGCCAATAAATAGTTTTGATTGGGATATAACAAAGAGTATTCAATACTACAATTACTACCATTAGCAGAACTGGATTTAGTAATCCCAACCTCATGAATAGGTATCCTAGCCATAATCAGCTATTTTAGAGGGCACAATTTGACACTAAAAACTGATAAAGAACTGTCATCCAGTACAAAAGCTAATCTATATGGACAGCTCATGGGATCAAGCATGTCTGTTCAAACATGTTTTATACCAAAAGATGCAATATTCAGATAATCCATGTTGAATTATGGGCCCGGTTCAGCCACCATGTCAAATATAAGGTCTTCTATTAACTTGCTAAAGCAGCAGAGTAGAACTACTCACATTTGGAACAGTTAGATGAAATAATAATAAAGTAAAATGCCTCAACTGTTGAAGAAAGCACAAGCAGTGTCTTTGGATTACTCACCCTATAGTCCAGGCACCTCCAGTTACAAATGCCACAACTGGCTTTAGCCCATCTGGATTTGTTGGTAAGTATAGATCCAACCTGCAATGCCACCATCACACCAGTAAAACACCTTTCAGATTATCAGTAATTGGGAGGAAAATATGTTAAATAGGCCTGCTGCAGCAGATTCACATACCTATTTCTGGGTTGATCACCATAAATAATACTCCGCCGCACCTGGCTTGAGAAGAAATAATAACATGCAACTGCAGAGATTAAGAAACACGTGAGTTTTTTTTATCAATCAGAAGATTAATATAAATTTTGAAAAGTAAAATCTTCTTTCCGCATGTTAAAGAACAATAATGAATGAATACACTAACCTTGGAATTGCAAGCAGTATTACAGTATAAGCATGTAGCATGAGCTACTGATTGATTTTTCTAAAGGGATATTGTAAAAGTGAAAACTTTATAGACATATCTGAGAGTTGGACTGACTCCGAAGATCCTATTAAATAGAGCTGAGTTTGCCTCATAATTCTACTTAAGATGAATAGTCTAGAGATGAAATTTAGAATGTAAAGGCTTCAATGTTCAATATGTATGATCAAGGGTAATTTTGACCACGCTTAAAGCACCATAGATCAGGGACTCCCATGGAGTAAAATGTTCAAAGACACTGAGCATTCTGAAACAAATAAATAGACCCATAAGCAGATAGAGAAATTTTTCTACATGAAATGGATCCAGAATCACATCCTTCTACACGGAAGACAATCGAGAGCAAGCAGTCCATGACAGTCAAACAATTTAAAGCAACACGGTGCACAAACCTTGAATGAAGCCAGGTAAAAGTAGGGCAGCATAAAATGTAAGGGCAAGAAATTTTGTGATCCACCGGTAGCCTAACCTGAAGGAAGAACAATGATTACAAAATGACAAGGCTGCAAAAAGAGTGTCTAATTGAAGTTCCATTCAGGAATACAGTATGGCAAAAAGAATACGGCTACTTTCTCCTTACTTTGCTTAAAATGCAGATATCTTAAGCCAAAGCTTTAAAGCCCCCGATAAGACATGAGTAATGAGATTGAAAATCCAAGTCTACATGCTTCAACGTCGAGGACACAGAGAAAGGGTGTTCTAAGTAGAATCGTTTTAAATTCTAGATATTTGTATGATCAGGCAGCAGAATTGTAGTTCAAATGACAACGTAATCCTGTAAATACTATTAGTCTGTACCCGATCTGATATCACAATTCCCACATCCCTAGAAGCTAAATGTCTCGGAAACTAAAGGGCAAGATGCTAGGACCACTTTCCCGTGAACTGCTCAATCTGATACAGACTAGAGTCATCAAGAATTTAAGACCCAAAAATTGTAACATTAGTCATTCAACGGAGAAAATATTAACAGAGTAAGTGATGCAAAATTTAAGTTGCAGCAATGTCAAGTTCAGGGCAATTTCAAGTTTCAGTTATTAGATTAAATATGAGCTCTGTAAAAATAAAGACCAGAAATTAGCTAGAATCTAGTTTTCTTTTGATTGGAAGTTCGTCATGTAACCAAAATATTAACTCTCTATAACAATTCTATTAGAATATTTTCGCGGGAAAACAATTATTAAAAAACTTAAACAGTTCATAAAACAGGCTTTAGCGGGAAAAAGGTTCGCAGGAATACCCAAGATATCGGAGAAGAATGATCGCGAGGCGAGTAATCAAGTAAGTCTCTGAGGCCGCATGTCCGATGTCTCTACTGAAAGATTTCTGCCGCTGCGGCTTCTCCGGCCTCCCTCCGGCACGACGGCGCAGTTGCTGCTGATCAATAGCAGCGTTATTGCAACTTGAATCCTCAGATTTGTCAGCGGCGACCATCTTAAAATCGTTTTGGCATGAAAACATCGGCGAAGACGAGGACGACAAGGAGAAAGGACAAGACGGCTGGCGATCCGCCGGCTATAGAGTTGCCAGTATCGTCTCCGCCGACGGCGAGTCGAAATTGTTAGAGAAGAAGAATCGAGAAACAAGGGAGAAATTACTCTGTACAACTCACGTGCCTCTGCCCATATACAAACAAAACATAATGCTTTAAGGAACCAGCTGGACAGTACAATTTGTTACAATTGATTTAATCTCAGCCTTTGATTTATTTGTACTATCTAACACATGTATGGCTCACATTATCGAGCTATGTATATAAATTCAATTCTATGCAATAACACACAGTAGAGCTGAAAAATTATTCTACAAAAAATATCTTCTTTTACAGGCCTATGTCCCTACCACATCATTTTCCAGTCAATCCACACTTCTCTGCTCCCCGAGTTCAGGCTATTAGTTGGTTTCTACGAAGTTAGGAGACCAGTTTCTCCGGATAACCTACTCCTCTCAACTTTCCGGAAAATTATTACTTGATATCTGCAGGATTGGACGTGTACTCATCTCTATTAATTTAGATTGGCCTGACCTGAGAAAAGCATTTGATCTGACTTAAATTCCAGAACTTAAATGAGCAAGTTGAGATAGAATGAAAATTCCAATTTTTGGTCGTTTAGAGTTCTCATCTAATTACTTGATTATCGAATTCTTCTTGCCTATCATGTGACGTGTAAACCTCAACTTATTTATGACGATGCATATATTTTGGTAACTACTCTAAAATAATTATGTTTCCTGCAAGTCTCTGTATTTTTTGCGTCCTTACTCGAACCTCCCTTAACGCAGCGTTTATTTGATGACTTTGTTGGTGGAGATTGATAACAGACACATAAAATTTTTTTGTCTGACAGGATTTACTTGCCGTCTTAATTTATTTTTGTTCTGACTTTAGAGTGCAGACATAGAAATTTTTTTTTGTTCCTTTCAAAATTGTTCTACAAGATTTCTTCTCCCGAAACAGAAACAAAATACATAGGCAACTTTAGAAATACTCCTCTTTTCATGTAAGCAAATTTTCGTTTTTAATTATATTATTAAACTCCTCGTCGTCATCGTCGCCATTATGATTATTATTATATTATTATTAATTATCGTTATTATTATTGTTTATTATTATTATAAATTTTGAACTTCTTATTATCATCATCATCATCATGGGAAATTAATTATCTTATTATTATTATTATTATTGTTGTTGTTGTTATTATTATTATTATTAATTATTGTTATACATTTTTTACTTATTATTATTCTTTTTATTATTAATATTATTAATTTTATTATACAAAATTAATTATTGTTATTATTATTATTATTATACAAAATTAATTTTCTTATTATTATTATCATTATCATTATTATTCATAATTAATTTTCTTATTATTATTGTGATTATTAAATTCCTTATTATTATTAATTTTCTTCCTTTTCTTCTTTTATCATTATTTATTATTATTATTATAAGAAATTAATTTTTTGTTGTTATTATTATTATTATTATTTGTTAACTTTTTTGCTAATACAAATCATTCGTTTTAAAATAATCAATTAATTATCTATTTCTAATCATATTATACTGCAAGGGTATTTTAGTCATTGACACTGTTTTTATGTTTTGTCAACTGCAACCAAACACATTTCTGTCCTCGAGACGGGGACTGTTTTATCTATTTTATCCATCACAACCAAACACCTAACTATCTCTAATTTTTATTCTGTTCTGTTTCTAAATTTTTGTCTTGTTTTGTCTCTGTATATTAGAGACAGTAACTAAACGCAACGTTATGTTGTAAGCTTTGTCCATTTGAAGAGATCCATACATTGCTTAGTGTCTCCACTATAGAAGTGTTAAAACTGAGTGTTTTGTGTGACTTCAAAGATGACCTCTCTTGTGAATCGTCAAAGGATTTTTCCTGACCTTTGTGTGACTTCGAATAAGCTCACAAAATCTTATGGTCTGCCTCTATAGCTCGTAAAGATTTCCTCAAAGCTATTCTTCACCTACCTGAAACTAGTTATTAAACTTGCACAAAGGATCGAGTACTAAAATATAATTGAGTTTATCAAAGTGAACGAGAATAATGCACAATCTTTAAATGCATTTTTCTCTTCATACTAATATGTAATTTCTTTGTGTAGTTATTTGGATCTATCATCTCATTGTAAGTCTTCGTTAATGACAATTAAAATTTTGGAAGTAACAACTCCATCAATATTCATTTGGTATTCATTTGGTAAAAGAGTTGTATACGTCAATGTCAGTGGGTTCATGATCTTGCTTATGCAGCACATCAAACGATGTTGGCCTGCAACAATGTACAAGAGCAAGATTTTGTTCTAGTTCCCATATATTCTCTTGTTGGTTGGTCTGCGATGGTAAGCTTCATCTTGCACGAGCTTGGTCTATTGTGTGCTATGAGATGGTTCAAGTTTAACCTTATGAGTTTCTATTATGTAGGTTTAGACTAAGGGTCTATAAGCACGGTCTAGGGTGTTCTTATATATTCTTAAGCATTGAGCCATTGACCAAAGGTTTACATAATATAAGTTTGAAGGAAGTTATGTAAGTCTTAAGTGGCAAGTATGTTAATCCATACTCTCTTAAGAAAACAGATGTGGGATTATGATTGATAACTATAATCTTATCAAGATCAACTAATCACAATCTCAAAAGATGAGAGTTAAATGATGATTTAATTTTTGCGGGAATAAATACTTTAGATTTGAGTATAGGCTAAAGTGTTCGATGCTAAACTTGATACGATGGGTTGGAGTGTTTTCCTCTTGAAAAACCCACTAAATCAAACGATAGTGTTTTTCGAAATTGACTTTTCACCAATGAATTAAAAATCATACCGAGCCAGCTAGTTTAACTGGGTCAACTGATGACCATGTAACTAATCTACTTATATAGAAGAACCTATAAAGCTCTAAACTAGTGGGTTAGATACAAATTAACTGCTTTTCTTTGACATTAAAAAATTGTCCAAACCGGTTTAACTTGGAATTCTTCTTCTTCTTCTATGTTTCTGAAAATTTATTTAAATTCTTGTAAAATTTTGGTTAATTTTCTGGGTTTTGTTTTTAATATTTTCTTCATTCTTAAATCCATCTAAGTTAAGCCCTCATCAAAAGTTTGAAGGAATAGTAAGTTCATTCTCCTTATCCTTCATTTCTTTTTCTCTTCCTCTTTATATTTCTTAACTTGATTCTAATGATCTTTTGTCATTTATTGGTCCCATAATTGATAAAAATAGGAGATCTTGGTTTTGCAATTTGATTTTTGGATTGTGATTTTGTTTGAACTGTTGATCATAGTAGAGTGAGCAGAAAATTAAAACACTTTTATGTGAGGACTTTTCTGTTCTAGATATTGGTGAATTGTTTAGTTTTTATTCCAAATAGTAATTAAATAAAGGCTAATAATCTTATGTCCAATAGTGTAAAAAGACTGAAAATCTCATTGTCTCATCAATTGGGGTTAGGATCATGATAAAGATTAGTGCTTTTATAAAAAAAGAAAGAAAGGAGCTTGGTAGTTGATGACTGAAGATATGAGGATGAATAAAAGTGGCAAAAGAAATTGGAAGTAATAGAAAAGAGAAGCAAAGGAGACAATAACTTAATTTAATCACGATTGTTATTTTCACTATCCTTTAATGCTTACTCTTATTAAAGTACTTATTATTGAATTGCAGACAAAGATCAAAGCTAAGGGGTTTGGTTGATACTATGGAATTACCAATGTTAGATATGAAACAAATATGTTTTACAAGTTTTATTTCAAATTTCAATTGATGAGATATAGTTTTCCCTTTCCTTTATAAGTTTGTGTTTTCTATTTTTCCTTTTATAATGGACATAATGGTTTAAACAAAATAAAATATTTTTCACTTGATATCATACAAAAATTATTCATATATTATTGTTTCGAAAGGACTGATCAATTTGTTTTCATTGACAATTATCATGAATTTTTGTTATATCATTGAATTTGATTAGTTGTTTAGAAAGAGTAGCAATGAAGTATCTTCAATAGTACATCTTTCTCAATTGGAATTATTTGAGAGTAATTTTTCACCAAACAATGCCTAATTGGAGATAGGAGAGGATATTTTTTAGTAATGCCTCTCCAACAAGTGTAAATTTACCAAAAATGTTAACATCCAAATTTTATAACCAAACAAAAATCATAACATGAAAAATTCCAATGCAATTATCTAAAAAGATGAAGGTTTATCATAATTTTAAATTTGGATGGTATTTTGATTAATGCATCCAAAGCAAACTTTGTCTCCTTTTTAGACATGGTGTTGCCCATCAACATAATTTATGTGAATCATAAAAGATAACAAAGAACAAATATAGCTTTAGTGTCAATGTTAAGACAAAACTTTCCTATTCAGTGAGTATCCTAAAAATTATCAAAAACCTTAAATGCATCATATCCCATGGTCATCCACTAAGTCCAAATTGTCACGACCCGGTACCACATCGAGCTCATGACAACCGCCGCATAATCGGGTTAAGGACACTCACGGTATCCTTAATCCGACTATGCAAGGCTAACTGAAAATCTATTCGTTTTTTTCTTTCT
Source organism: Erythroxylum citrifolium (assembly GCA_026284465.1). Classification (NCBI taxonomy): domain Eukaryota; kingdom Viridiplantae; phylum Streptophyta; class Magnoliopsida; order Malpighiales; family Erythroxylaceae; genus Erythroxylum; species Erythroxylum citrifolium. The sequence goes on along the minus strand of JANKOE010000008.1, from coordinate 21,020,705 downwards.
ATTCTTTTTTCTGAAAAAATTTGGGCAATATAACGGTTGTATTTTTAAATCCCAAAACCTGCAAACGATTTCAAACACACTTCTATATTCACATCCAACCACAACTTCAGGACTCTCTAGTCCACTCCAGGCAATCTCAACAACAGTATCAAAAATTCATACATAAAATCTTTTACAAAACACAAGGCAATGAAAAGTTAACATACAGAATCATAAAGCGTATCTACATAAACACAGTTCATGAGCCACTAGACAACAAAAGTACAAAATAAGAAACTACCCACGTGTGGTAATAC
>JANKOE010000008.1:20997361-21008483 GCA_026284465.1 Erythroxylum citrifolium | reverse complement strand
ACAATGTGTGCTGTGTCAGAAACCCGACGCAAGTGCAAGTACATTTAATGACTGCAGTGCATAGAGCCCTGCGTTATCGCTATTACCTACGCCTATTAGCTGCATGCTTAACTGCTATGACCCAGAGCAATCTTGGTCAATAGCTAAGTCTCATTATACACGCGGCTCCGTAGAGTAAGAGATCCCAACCCATGTTACCAAAGTTTTATGAATAACGGCCAAAGTAATCGGGAGACCAGGAAATCAAAACGCAAATGAGCATGGCATCCAACCACAAACTACGATGGAAATGGAAAACCACAAGAATCAAACCACATAGAAAACTTGAAGTAAAGAGAAATTAACAACTACATACTTAAAACACAGATCGCCATGACGATCACTTCTTTGTATTTTACCCAATTAGGGTTGTGTGTTCTGAAGGTTTCCAAGGCGATTGTCCTCTCCGCGCGTCTTTAACAGCCAAAAGTAAGGAAACTGTATCCTGAATGCATACGTCTACACCATCTGGACAAGCAGCCTTAGGAATCAGATTTTGCTTTTGTTGGGCAAACTTCATCTCTAGATATTCCTGGACTTACTCTCACTGCTAATGAGTATGCACAGTAGATGCAGCTACTGCACGAGGACAAAGAATCTAATTCATGTTCTTCTTTATGGTCATGCACTGGGATCCTTGATTCCGGGGCCATTGATCACATAGTTTGTTCATTAGACTTCTTTATGGTCACCTTTTTACAGTATGTATGAAGAATAAAATTGAGAAGACTAGTAGAATTTTTTAATAAAGAACAAAGAGAAGTTGTAAGCTTACATCTATAGCATTCAATTCAACAATGTCATTAAAAGAGGAAGATGCATAATGTGTGAAAGTTATAGCGCAAGGAAAGCTCATTGGATTTAGAAAGAATTTGCAAGGAAAAGAAAGAAAGAACCTAAAGTTGGAAGAGAAGACAGAGATTACTTAGAGTTTAAGGTACTAAATAGTGTAAAGCAAGGGAAATTTATAGTAAAATGAGTAAATCCTAGTGAAGCAACAAGAATTTGAAATTTAAATGAAGCAATTCTTTTAGCTTTCGGGTTTTGAGAGATTTAAACAGAAAAGACTCTTGATACAGCCATTGTTTCCAATGTTCCCTCTCAATCAAGGATTTTTTTTGGTTAAGGGTCTATTATAGTATTAGACGTTAATATTAAATTACAATGTAATTCATTTCTTAACATACTAAGTTTAATTTTTAAATTAATTTTTATTAAAAATAAAAGGTATTGATATTTAATATAATTAAATGATTTATATCTCAATTTTCTATAATAAGAATGTAATATAAAGATAAAAATTAGAGGAACGTGTTCTAATTAAATAATTAAAGATGTTTATCTTAATAAATGCTTTAAAGTATAATAGTAACATTTCCTTAAAAAATTAATTAGTTAGTTGTTATGAATACAATCATTCAACATGCGTTCATTAATTTTATTCCACTCTCGAGACATAATCTAAAGTTATGATGAAGGGATATTATATTATATTTGTGAATTTGTGTTTTTATTACACTTTCAACAATTTGCTCTTCATTTTTGTACAACCGATAAATAATTCATTGTTTTGTTTATATATTCTAATAACATTTCTCAATGAATAATGATTATAGCTAAATAATTCACGTTGACCTTGTGGTTTTTCTATTCTTATATAATCTTACAAATGATATCTTTCATCTTGATATGATGAAAATAATTTAAGCATATTAGCGTAGCTTGAGTCGCTTAAATAGAACTTAATATATAAAGAACATATTATTACAAAAATCTGGAAAATTAATTGTAATTATTATATTAAAAATGTAATACCTTGTGAAAATATAGGAAATCAGTTTATTGGATTTGTTGTTATTTCTAAAAGAAATCTAGAATCATTTGATTACCTCCTCATCTAACGATTACATATATGAGACACGTGTCAAATAAGTAATAACACATAATATTCAATTCTTTTATCTTTATATGGTATTTGTTTATTAGATGGAACATAGACATCAATATGTTTATTTTTTATTACTCCTATACAATTTTACAAAATGAGATTATATTATTGAAATGATTAATTCAATATAAAGATATAGAAAATAGTAATAAAGTACATGAATATACTTAAAAATATAAAAGGTATTTTGAATTATGCTAAATCTATTAGGTGTACTGATTAAGGATGATGAGGTAATAACTCTTTTGTAAGACGATTAACTGTATACGAGACTTTGTAAAAAAAACTTTAAAATTGTTCAAGTCAAATGTTAAAAGTACTTTTTATTGGCTCTAGTTGTCTTACTATACCTATTGTTATTATAAAAAAAATTGTAATTTGCTTCTCCACAATCAAATGAATAATTGACTTTAAGCTTCCTCAACTTTTCAAAGCATCATATAAAAAAGATTATCTTGCTCATTTTTATCATACATCCTGTAGGACTTGTTCAAAATTTTCAATATCCAGTTATAACATGATAAGTAAAAGTTCCACACGGTTTCTTGTGTAAATGATAATATTTATACTTTTTCCATAACTAGAGAAATCAAAATTGTTAATTGTTTCTTCTTATGATTTGATGCAAAACATGATAAGGAGGTCACATATATATAATATTAACATTTAATAATGTATAAAGACATAAAAATATAAATACTAAAATTATTTATAAACGTCAAAACATATAATATAAATTTAAGATAATCATATCAAACATTCAGTTAAAAGGTTTATCTAAAAGGGATAACAGATTCTAAAGTACCTAACTATCTGGGATTTTTTCACTTCAGAGCCCAAGTTTTTAAAATTTTTAATTAAATGACCAACCTGTTATAATCTTAGCAACTTAGTTTAAAATGTTAGTTCTATTTAGTATTTTCTGGTTTGGCTAACAGAATCATTTTTATCCATGACATATAGGCATCCGTATAGAAAATTAATTGTTAACTAGTCATTCGTGTGGGCTAAGACACATAGGTTAGGTGTTTCTGGTCCACATGGATTAGGTTAGGTGTTTTTAGTCCATATGGATGATTAGTTGGCAACTAATTTTTTACGTTGACACCAACAAATGATGACGAAAAAGGATCTTATTAGCCAAGCCAAAAAAATACTAGATAAAACTAACATTTTGAACTGAGTTGCTAAGGTTATAAACGATTGGTCACTTAATTAAAAAATTTAAAAATTTGGACACTGAATAGAAAAAAATCTCAAAAGGTTGGGTATTTTAGAATCTAGTATCCCTATTTACACTTAATATATTTAAACTATGGAATATTTCTTAATATATAAGTGAAACATGAAGATATAACTAAAGAGACAAAATCTAATGTGTCTTATGTCTATAAAAATCTATCTATAAAGTGAAGAATCATGTAAAGTTCTTAGACACCCAAATCATGTAAGGACTTTAAACATTCATTTATTTTATTAATCTCTTGATTAATTGATAAGGCTTCAAATCCATTATCTCTAATGGATAATGTCGTCATCATTTTTTTCCAAGAAAATCATTATTCTTTTTAGATTGTTCACTAATTATAGCCAAGACATTTTCTAGAAAGTTAAGGTTATTTCCTTTTAAATTCTTCTTTTTAAGGGATTTATTTTCTTAGAAGGTGAACTAGCAATTTGATCTTCTTTTTTAAATGAAGGAAGAAATTTCGTCAACCTCAATTATATGTTTGTTTTCTAGATATTTTGATGGAGATTTAGTTGATCAATGTGCATGCAACCCAATTGTAATAGTATCCCTAAAAATATAATTTACCAATCTAAAATTATTTACATCACTTTTTTCTTAAATCTATGAACTCTTTTATGTACCTACAATAATGAAAAGTAATTTTTAGAAAATTTTTTAATAATATCAATAAGCAAAGTAATATTTTATGTTAAATAAATTGTGTTAACATTAACTTGTAGAATAAACTTTACTAATCAAGGAGTTGTAATTGATTACAATTTCTTTGAGTAAATTATTGAAATTCTTCAATCTAGCCCCTAATTTATTGTACCTTTTCTTCAGTTGGGTATTTTTTTTGGTAATTTTCAATTGGATACTACTATACTCTCTATTGAATTTTTGTTTGAAAATATGACTTAATATTCTTCCAACAAAGTTTGTAAAAGAGGGAATATATATGAATACGAGTTCAACTTGTTAGAAATAATCAATGAATTGAACGTAAATTATGAGATTAACCAAAGATGTATGCATAATATGGTCAAACAACAAATAGTCGAAATTATTCAATACAAAAATATGAACACGATACTAAGGCAAACCTATGGAAATATCCCTTTGAGTTCTTTATTCTTTTTTGTATTTAAGATCCATGTTGGTTGGTTCGAAAAGCCACGGTGGGAGCAATGGAAAAATATTATTATGGACTTATTTATCTTATATTTTCATTTTTTGGGGGAGTAATCCCCAATAAAAGTTGTTTGATTTCTCTTCTTTACTCCTTCATCCATAAGTGATAATAATTGTAACTTTATCGCATCATTTTATATCCCTATCATTTTCACATAGTCATTTGAATTATTCATATTATCCAAAGCTCCTATCACTAAAAGTAATTAGATGTGAGTGAGAAAAGTGTCACATGCAATATTTATAAACTAAAAAATGATAATAAACTTGATAAGCATAAAGTTCAATTTCTCATAACAACCTTTGCCAAAAGTTTTTCTTTGGAAAATAGTACTAAGGTTTGTATATATAGGAGGAGACTGATTATCTAACATATTTAATGGCCTACAGGTAAAACCAATTGCAAGCGATGATTACATTAATATCATAGCCAACTTACAAATACTAACTAGATTTACAGAATTATAATTAGTTAAAGTAAGACCTCTTAAAGTTAATAATCTAAGTTATTTAAACAACTAGAAATTAGAGTATGATCAGTGTTTACCAATAATCACTATGCTTGCAGCAAACTTATACAATTGGATCAATAACAAGAGGTTTCTATTAAAGGACACTAATAAGAATATATTCCTAACTATTTGGAAAACTTACCTGAATGATATTTCTTGACTACCTTAAAGATTTTTAATATAACCACTACTTTTCTTAAGCTACACGATAAATCTCAAATGATATTAAACATTTTCCTACTCAAACTAACAGTTATAAACCATATTATCTATTTTCTTTCTTCTGCTCCTATTCGCTATTGGGTCATTGGCTGCTCAAACTAATAATATCGTGTCCTTTGTACAATTGAAACTCCTAATTAGCTAGAGTTCAGTAGAAGAGCCAAGGGTTGTGCAGGAAGATGATGTGCTTAACTAGTTAATACCAAGTAGAGTACAGCAATTAAGACTTGAGGAAGAAATTCCATCGTGCAAAAAAGCTACATGCCCATGATTGCCATCAGCGAGTTAACGAACCTACAAGGTATTTGTAGATTCAAAAGAAGAAAAATACGTACCATTACCTCCTCAATCGTCTTCATATTCAATCCAAACCTAATCAGGTGGCAAAAAGAAAAGGACTGCTTTTTTTTGGTTACAAGTACTCGGTAAGGGAAAAAAAGTGAAAAAATAGTTTAAAAACAAAGAACTCTTTAAGAGATAATTAACTCCAGGTAAATTAAGTTCTGCGATATCTTTAGCTGGTATTGTTCCTTGCACATGATGACAGGAACTATTTGCATTCTCCATTGGTTTCGTTGGATATCTATCTTAACCACCATCTCTGAACAGCAGAAACTGGAGTTCTCAAGAATGGACAATATTGGTGAACAAGAGGATTAATGGTCCTCCCAATCTTAGCCCACACACTTTGATGATAACCAGCAGTGACAGGAGCATGATACATGAGCTTCAACAACTGTCCGAAGGAGTTTCAGAGGGAAAATACAGATAACGTTACATCTATGATCATGTTTCTGAACACTTTAAGCATGCAGCCTTGAAGTTCTCTGAGTGAAACATTGAGTGATATTCTTAGGAACAACTGATAAAGTATGTGATTTTACAAGACAGTTACCTGCCAGTACATAAATGTTTGTATGATGTTCCGCTGCCACCTGTAGATAATGCATACCCAAATTGAATTAGTGATCCCAGTACAAAAAGACAAGGAAAGTTCTTTATCAGTGGGTATAGGTCAAAAAATGGCTTCAGCAACTCACGAAAGCAAAGAGATAATCAGGAGGAAGCCAAGTCCAATCTCAGCATGAGAGGAAAGAATGCTGAGGGTAGTTAAGTTCGACTCCACCCACAAACAAGGGTCTTCAAGATACTTCCTATTCAACCAAGCAAAACGTAAACTTTAAAAAGAAGCCCACAAACGTTAATGACTATTGTGGTACTGCTGCTCTCGATGACGATGCTGATGACTCTAAACGAGTATTCAAAATGTGCCGCCAATAAATAAGATAAGTCAAGGAATGGTGCCAAAGCACCAGGAGTCAATGATCATGGTAGCTCTAGTACAAGCTTATCACACTCAGTTGAATAAACTATACCGTAAAATCAAGACAAAATGCAAAAATAAGCAAGAAGAAAAAGTAAGTGAATTATCTTTACTCATTTATAGAGCTCATAACAAATTCTGTCTTTAGCTTTCATTATCCTTTTTGCTTTTCTCTATTTGTTTTTCTGTTTGTGTGCAGGTGAAGGATATTGGTAAGGGGAGTGGAGGAGAGACGGGGAGAGACAACATGGATTTTGATGAAGTTATAAGAAATAAGAATGGCATAGTTGCTGAATTTCCTCCACTGGATCTAGAAATAATTATTTATTAGATGAATGGATAATCATTTAACATATAGGGTAAATGCCATAAATAAATTTACCATAGAAGATGCAATTGTCACACTTGGAGGAAAATGAAGCGTTTGACAACAGGAGAACAGCAAACATGAAATCCAAAAAAAAAGAAAAGCTACAGGCTCAATCACAGATTTGTTTTCACATATAATCAAATGACCCCAGATTTAACTGAAGACACAATTATCAGATAATTAGGCATGATAAACATGGTTTAACACTGTAAAAACTGTTTGCAGCCATAAGCTACTTAAATCAGACAACAGGGTATGCAAGAAGTCACAGAAATTGGCTATAAACTCAAAGCTTCAATAGTGCTAAAACAGAAGCATCACCAAGGACATTAAGTGAATCAAATCAAAGCTAAATTTCAATAGCAAGGTGTATAATAAAATCGATGGTGAATAACCAAAAAAAACTACTACATTAGAAAATACATTAAAATTTTGGTAGCATTCAATTGAAACGTTAGTCCTACGTATTAATTTGTATAAATTTTTCTAAAATCTTATTTGACTTCTTAACAAAACACAGTTATAAGTATAAAGTCAGCAATTGCTAATCTCCTACGATAAAAGGCAAGGAGTTAACACTCGAGATGCAAGCCCATGAGAGAAGCTAACGTAGACAACGTGCAGGAAGGGGAAAAAAAATAAACCTGTATAAGTTGGAACCACTGAAGTTCCTCCTTAAGAATTTTGCAACGTTCTCCAAGGATCGGCATAAAATAGGAATTAAAGAAACTGCAGGAAAGTACAATATGGTTAGATCGTCCTGTTTCCACCAAGAACAGAGAGGAACCTAATATACAAGACATGGAAGAACCGTTCTGTGAAAAACAAAAGTTTGAAGTTCACAAATCAAGAAATGCTCACATTTCAGACAAAGATGGGAAGTAACAAATGTGAGACAGTAGATAAAGTAGATGAAATCTTTGGTTGCAAATATCGATTGAAAGTAAAGTTGCAAAGCTTGCAGATTCCATGCCCTTGGTTTCTGCAAAACATGCAGAGCTGGTTAATCAAAAGAAAGTAGAAGTGCACTAGAAGGTAACACAAGAATTAAGAGTAGGAGGTTTAATATCTAGTTTACCCCATAGAGCATGTACAAAGAATAAAGAGATGAGCATGCAGTGCCCATAAATGATAGCCGATATGCCCTATTCGAAAGATTTCTAGGGGCAATAGGAATGATGGAAAGCACAGCGACCACAAAAACCTGCAGCAATTTAAGAATGGATGGACTATTAATAGAATTATACTGAAGCAAAACTAAAAAGATTTTTGTGGAAGAGTTCAATTTCTACTAAATAAATTTGCAGTAAATGTCTGTGGCAATCAAACCAGTCGACCATAATCTAACATTTCAACAACAGTTGCTCATCCAAATCTCCAGATAGCCAAATTTTAAATCATGCTAAAATCATTTTCCATTCTAAAACCAATGACAATGCCATCCCAAAATTTAAATATTCAATAGGGTTACACATCTCAAGTTCCAAATAACCAAATCTAGGCAATAGAAAAGATCAATTAAGTTTAAAAGTCACCATCCTATGAAATCAATAAATGTACCCCCTACAAAATTCGTTGTTTCACAAAACAAATTAAAAGAGGTAAATAAGCAAGCATAAAAAAGGGAAATTCATCTTCTATACCCATGCATTAACAGAGAATTGTATAGTTTGTCGATCCCAATGGACAGCATTTGGATTTGAACCAGAAGTTACTGAAGGCCCAGAGGTTCTGTTGGCTGATCCTGCATCATTAACATGGGTTCAACTGAATCAAGAAGTAATATAAGACCAGTAATGCATAAATAGGCTTAACTGTGCAACGTATATGTATTGCAACTACATAGCTAAATTTATTTCCTGCCATTTCACTAGATAGACCCAAAATTATCAACCTGTGCTACGTGGTCGAGCTTGATCGCTAGAAGATGTGGATGATGCAGATGGTTTCGTTGTTTGAGATGAAGTTGTGGGCATTGCCTCCACTACGAGATCAGGGTCCTGCCAAATGAAACACGTCTGAATGTTATCAAGTGCAACAAGGATACAGGCAACACCTCTTGGCTATCATATCCAATAATCAATAGTGTCAATGTGTCATAGGCGAGTGTGGACACGAGTGCAATAGTAAGATTATTGTAGGAAAGATACAGATTTGAGGCCGATGTATAAAGTAGACAAGTAAAACACAAGGACTGCTTGAGATAAGATAAAAAGTTAAAACACATAGAATAAAGTGCCACAAGGATTCCAACAAATATTGTTAACCAAAATGCAGAACCCAACCGCATAAAAGGCACATTCTGTAAATAGAAGGCTACACGCAACACTCATCTTGAAGAACTCAACACGCCATGCAACAGATACTGTTGAACTTAGATAACCGACACATATAACAGATACAAGAATCAACAGTACTTTCAACGAACGCATAAATTCCAAGAAAATGAAAGGGGAAAATACATACTTTGCACGCACATAAAAAGTAACAGCAACAAAGTGTACGAAAACAAGTCGCGATCCACAATTTCCAATACACATTCTAGAAAAGGCAACCTTAGATACAAAAATCCCAAATCCCAATAAAATCCACTTCGAATGTAGCATAACAAGAAAAAACACAAATGGGAAATAACAGTTCCCACTCAGAAAGTCCATGCAAATTGAGGGTGTGAGTATGGAATGGGGATGAATACGAACGACGTAGCGTTGATAGAACTTGCGCTTGAAGTGGTCGACGACTTCGGAGCGAGAGGCCATGTGAGGAGGGATGAGGATGTTGGACCAGTACTCCGCCCAGCGCGCGTCGTTCTCGTAATCGTACGCCGCCGCAGCCATTCTCTTTACCTTCTGCGCTTCTTCTCTCTCGTCAACCATCGTCGCCACCAAAGTTATCTTCTGTGCTTTTTTTTTCTCTATAATGAATGAAAACGAGAGAATCAAACGTGTAGACAAGTAAAGAGGTCCTTCCTTTACATTTTAGTTTTTACAGCTACTTTCGCTTGGTTTCTGCAGTGGACTTGTGGTTGCTGCCAGGTCATACGACGTCGCTTCATTATTGACTTATGATAATTATTTAAAAAATTAAGAACTACGTATGTTTTATTAATTATAACATGAATTTTAAAATTTTAAAAATAAATTATGAAAAAGCTGAAAATAACAGAAAGTTCTATTTAAAACACTTAATATTTTCTTATTATATTAAATGATGTGACGTTTTTACCTACTTTAAGAAAATAAAATGACTATTATGCCTATATTTTAAATTTTTTTCTCTCATTCCTAAAAATTCAAAATCTCTAATTTAAATTAAATCAACAAAATCTTAGTGTTCTTTAATCAATATACGATTGATTAAGTGTATACAAGAAGGAATTAAAACTTATTGCTAATAAGATATGTTATATTTGATATTTACATTATTTTTTAAAACTCTTTGTTAACAAAAGAATTCTCTCATATTTTCATTATTATAAGTTTTGAACCTAAAACAATGATTGATATTTACTAATGTATGTTCAACCCATTATATATTATTTAAGTGTATTCAACTTAATTTTTTATTAATATTATCGATATTCCTTTTAAAATCTCACTTATTCATCATTTGATAGCTATGGTTTCATAGAAAATTTTAATATTATGTATATCTTATTATGCATTTAAAATTAGAATTAGCATGGACTCATATTTAATGATGTTAAGGTTTTATGAAATTCCTAATTTTTTATGTTCAGGTGGTCAATTATAAACTTATTATCATTCAAATAATATGTGGCATAATATTTCACGTGTCATGTGGCGAAGATGATCATAGACGTAAGGTTCTCTTATGGTGGTTATTGGGCTTTAACTTCAAAGTTCGAGTTCATTGGATGCAATCTAAAATTAGAGGAGATGCTTGGAATTGATGACCTATCAATAAGATTGGTAACAGGCTGGGTCGGGTGGCTTCTGCTCAAGGCTGGGCCTGACTTGAGATAGTCAAGCCCAAGCTCGTGCTCAGGCAGCCCGGAGCTTGACCCAGTCTAGTCATGCTTAAATTTTTAATTTTATTTTAATTTAAAAATAGAAATAATATCTTTTTTTCATAAAATGACATCATTTTCTTATAACTATCGGGCTTTAGACTGAGCTAGGACGATTTGCTAAGTTTGCTTATCATTGTTAGAACTATTGGAAGTTCCAAAAATGCATAACCACCTTAATGTGATAAAAGTTTAACTTTAAATGCCTTGAAAGTAGTTTTGATAGTTTGAAGGAACTTAGTATGACAAATGACC
>JANKOE010000008.1:20969135-20988169 GCA_026284465.1 Erythroxylum citrifolium | reverse complement strand
AAACAGTACCGTCCTTGCATAAGTCGACTTACCCAATGTATAAGTCGACTTATCGGTACTGAATACGTGTAAGTCGAGTTATCAAAGTGTACAAGTCGACTTACACTTACACTTCACACCAATGGTCTTTTGTCCCTTCAGAAGGTCATTCAACTACCAAGTATTATTTCTTTCAATGGTACTCATTTTCTCATCTATAGCTTTCCTTTATTTCTTCTCTTTGATAGTAGCTTCGAAACTTGTTAGATTACAATATAAAAATAAGGCAAAAATTGTGAGTGGATCCTCAAAATCATTAATGCCAGATACCTGATGGTGTAACATCTATACTTTGCTTCCTTTAATTTGTTAAGGATGTGAACTATCTGTAGCTTAAAGTTGATCAATGGTTCCCTTAAGTTGTTACTATATTGTGAGAGACTAAATATTCTTTATTTAACTAACTTTCAAGAGCAGGTAATATTGTTTCTTATTGTTGTTGGAGTTATTGTGTTTCACTTCCATTTTTGTCTTCCTAGTTTACTAGAATTTTTTGTCTAATAACCCTTTCATTACTCCAAGGTCAAAACATCTCTTCATCAAAGACAACATCTCGAATGACAATAATTTTCTTGATGATATGATTATATATTTTGTAAGCCTTTGACTAATCACTAACACCAAGAAAATTTCAATTTATGCCTCGTCATCTAACTTCCTTCTTGTCTAATATAGGACGTGAGCATATCCAATACTTATGAAACTTTTGAAGTGGTCTATTATAGAATTCTACCTATTCCAGTCCTCTTTAAGGGTCATGTTTTGAACAAAAAAGAGTAAGATCTCTATTAGAAACATGAACTCTTCAATTGACTACTTTCAACTAAAAACTCTAAGAACTCCGCTTATTGCAAAAAGGCTCCACATCATATTTAAAGTTGTAAGATTCTTCCTTTGACATATACCAATTTTGTGTGTGTGTGTGTGAGTTATGTGTATATACATTGTTGTAAGCTATTTTATGATGCGTTGTTCCTTACAAAATTTTACAAATTCGTATGAGTTATATCATCCTCTTTGATCAGTGCAAGGTATTTATATGAAACTCTCGGTTTCTTTCTCAATAAGTGCTTTAAAAATTTGAAATATTTAAAGGCTTCCAATTTTATACTTAATATAAATACCTTGCACTGATCATATTAACTTGAAACTTGACATCTTGAATTCTATATACTTAATTCTTAATACAAATCTCATATCCCTTTTCTTGCAAACGGCCCATACTAAATAAGCTTGTCTTCAAATCTGGTATAAATAGGAAATTAAAAATAATGTGGTTGAGTTTCTCTTAATTTGTATAATTACCTTTCCCTTCCTTATTACAGTGACATTTGAACAATCACCAAACTCGATAGTATCTTGGAAAGTTTCATCCAACTCAGAAAATGTATTCTTTTCTCTACATATGTGGTTGTTTCAACCGGTGCCTAGATACCATATGTTCTTTCTAATAATAAATAGAAGAAAGATAAGGAGCTAGGACAAGGATACCATAATAATAAACAGAAGAAATATAAGCAGCTAGGACAAGGATTTCAATTTTCTATATTTTTTATGTGAATTGATGCATAGCCTAGTTACTGATACATGAGTATCCAGCTATATACAAGGTAATTACAACCTATAAATATATGATTTAAGCCCTTAATTGTAACTCATTGATAATTAGCAATTAAAGCTAATAATCCCACAAATATAACCTAAGTTTTAGCTTAATCACCACTTGATTGACATCATAAATGAATCTCTATTTCACTAAAACCCTCCCTTAAATTAAAGTTAATTAGGTAGAATTAATTTAGATAGTAAATAGTTATGACATGCTCTACTCATGACTTTAGTGAAAAGATCTGCAACTTGATCATGCGAAGAAACTTTCTTTAGACAAATAGCATTTTCTTGTACAATATTACAAATCTAATGGTAGTCCACTTCAATGTGCATTATATGCCCACAAATATAAGATTGAAGGTAATATAAATGGCACTTGTAATATCTTCATGCAAAGGAGTAAGATAAGTAATTTGTATATTCAACTCTCCTAATAACTGTTGAAGCAAAATAATTTCAGATTAAGCGGTAGAAATAGATTTATATTTCTCCTTTGTTAATGATTTTAAAACGCAATCTTGTTTCTTACACTTTCCATGAGATCATGGAATCTCCTAAGAACATACACTAACCAATAAAAAAAATAAATGAGTATGTACACACCCTGCTCAATCCAAACTAACAAACCTTTACGAACTTAAGATGTGTTGGAAGGAGAAAAATAAACCTATGTCTGTAGTACATCATAAGTACCTAATAATTCAAAGTAATGTAAAATAATAAAGTTATCAAGGGTCAAATATAAATTGACTCAGCACTTGAACGACACATGAATTATCAGGTCTTGTCATATTTAGGAAGATAAAACTACCAACAAGTTGTCGATACAAGGTGGGATCATTTAGCAACTCTCCATCATTTTCCCCATTTTTAGTATCGATTTCTATAGGATTATGAGCATTTTATAATAAGAGAGATTAGCCAATTTGATTAACTCCTTAGTGTAAGTATATTGATAAAGTTTTGTTCCTTCTTCCTTGTAATGAACTCCCAAACTTAAAAAATTTGTTAAAGTACCAAAATATTTCATATAAAAGGAAGATTATAAAAATTGCTTTAAATGACAAATAAACTCTTGATCATTTCTAGTAATAATCATAAACGGTAATACCAAATGATGAATGCTTCAAGAACATACAGTAATCAATATTACTTTGAGAAAAATCTAACACTAACTATAACAGATCTAAATTTCTCAAACCAAGCACAAGGTGCTTGTTTCAATCTATAAAAAGCCTTTTGAAGTCGATAAACCAAATTAGATGTTGGTAAAGGATAACCTTGGAGTGGCTTCATATAAACTAACTCCTTTACGTTGCCATAAAAAAATGCATTCTTCACATTCATTTAGAAAAGGGGCCATTATTTGATGAAAACAACAAGAAAGTAAGGTATGAATCGTGGTCATTTTAGCAACTGGGCTAAAAGTGTCTTCATAATCTAAGCCATAATTTTGCTTATAGTCTTTAAGTTATGAGTCTAATCTTGTACCTATCAAGAGAGCATCATGTTTTAGTTTAACAACCTAAACCCATCTACTACCAATGATAGAAGCTTGAGGAGGGAGTGAAACCAGATCCTATGTATGTTTTTCCTTTAGAGCATGGAGCTCCTCATCCATGGCTTGTTTCTAACACTCTTGATTTGTTACTTAAGCACAAAAATTAGGTACATGAATAGAGTTTGATGTTGTATGTACAACATATAATATTTTGTATCTTTTAGGAGAATGGCTATATCGTTTTGATGGTCCAACATCACGAGATGAACATCAACGAGAGTTAGAATTTTTAACAACTGGTTCAGAATTATCAAGCAAGGTATTTTCAGTATCTTGAAGAATGGTATTATTAAAAGAAAAAGACTCATTCGCAATAGGTGATGTATCCGAGGTCTTTCGAAAGATTGTTTCTCTATTTTGATGAATTTCCAAGTCACACTCTATATAAAAAATGGCAAAAAAATTAAGTAAAATAAACACAAGTGACTGGTTATTAGTATCGTTTAATTTATAATAATATAAATTTTCAAACAAAATTACATATCTAGATGACTTTCAAGATCATAACAAAGATAACCTTTTTGTTTTTTTTCCTATAACAAATTTAACAGATTTTGCTACGATTTATTATGTTTATGATTAGGAAGAAAATAGACCAAAGAATTCAAAAGTGAGAATATTCAAGAGATTTATTACAAGGTCAAGAATAGAGGTTGCCACCACTCCCTTTTTCTCTAAAGTGTGAGGACAAGACCATTGAAAGACACATTGGAAACCAAAAAAAAAAATCACACAATTCAGTTGTAGTGTATTCTTCACCTAAGTCTGAATGAAAATTTACCAAAAAGACATGATTATTTTAAGAACTTCATATCGATTTCTTAAAAATATATCCACGCAAACCTTGTGGCATGACCAATAAAAATGATAGAATAATAACATCGCATACTTGTGGTTACGGAGGTGGTCCTAAACATCACTATGAACTAAATTAAACAGCTAAGAATAATGAGATGTGCCAAAAGGAAAAGGATTTCTAGTAAGTATTCGGACGTCATGAATGCTCTTTGGCTGCTGCAATAATACGCAAGGTGGAAAGTAGGCTACACGAACACTCAGATTTATTAGTGTACTCTCACAAATTTAAGGTTCACTCGGCTCACCCACTCACAAGCTCTGATACCACTGTTATGGTAATGATAAAACGGAGAAGGTAGAGAAGTTAAGGGATGGAAAAATTTGCACCTATTACTCCTACGAACTATACCAAGAAAATATGCTCTACATAGAGCTTACAATCATCAGACAATGCAAGAAACTAGGAAGCAGAAAAGAAATGTTTCATAACAAACCAATTGAAAAATGGACTCCACCGGTGGCGAAGCCAGAAATTTGTTTCAGGGGAGCAATGTATATATATATTGTTTCAGGGGAGGCAATGACATTCTTTTAACTGACTAAGTACTCGATCAAACTCAATCAAACAACTAAACAAATTATTCCTAGCACTTATTGCATAACCTCACTGAGTATTTGTTAATGGTGAAAGGTCAGATAAAATTCAAGACGGAATTGCGTCTAGAGCCTTTCTGTTTGCATATTTCAAGTAATTTCATACTTAAAAAAGTCTTTCATTAATGGTGTTTTGGTATAAAGCTCTTCTGCAACACAAAATAGTAAGAGTTAGTTGCCAAAGATTATGCGCTTCAATCTTTGCAGGATTTGTTTTCAGAAGCTTGTAATAACAATTTTACAAGCTTTGAACTGCTGAGATTTTCAGGTATTTCCTCTGTTTCTTGTGGGGAGACCCCATTTCCATTTCTTGCTCCAGACAACTTTCGTTTGATCTTCAATTCATTTTCTAGCTGAATGGCCTCGTTAATACTTTGTATTACTTTGTCAAAACAAAGATATCGTCCACAAGCTCCATAGTCCATGGCTTCATAAACACGGACATGAGCTTCCGCCACCTTCTTTACTTCTGCAGTTGCTAGAATGCCTCGTTGAAGCATGATTGAGCCACCTATACAAAACTTCGTCAATTTTGAGAGAACAAGACCATAAATAAAAGAGAGAAGGTTACTCAGAAACGGGTATGATGTATAAAAACTTGAGCTTGAGCTAAGTTTGTGGAAGTCGATCTAACGTAATGACCTTTAAGATACGATATGGACGTTTCTTTGTGAGCATGCGGGAAGGAATTAGCCATGAGAAGGGCAGGGCAGAGAGTGACAAGATTCACTTTTAATTCTTTAGACTTCCTCCAAGCAGCTCTTTCTGCTGTTGTCTTCCCCAACGCAAGCCACAGCTGTTTTCCGTTTCAAAGAGATAGCCAAGTTCAGGTTTTGATTGATAATGATTCAAATCAGTGACAGATTTGGAGTAGGAAAGTTTTTTCTCAACAAACAGAAAGGTACCCTTTCTTCTCTGCAGAATTCCTCATCGCTCCAACATTTTTCATTGATAATCCTATCTGGAGTTTCACGAGTCCAGATGGAAGCAAGAAGAGAAGAAGTGAAGATGCACCTCCTAATGTAAGCTGCCCTACCACAGGCTTCAAGTACGTTCCTTGCAGCCTCAGCCTCAAGAAATGCCATTTGTTCCTGAAATTATTGTGCAAGGGAAATCAGGAAGAGAACACACTAACCCTTTTTTTTTAAAAAAAAATATTTATATTATGAATGAAAGACATGGACATGCGACACAACACAGACACGGACACGGATACAGGGACACATCAACTTCTAAAATTTGGTTGACACGGACATGGCATATATATATATATATATATATACATATATATATTATAAAATTTAGAATTAAGAAAAAAAATCCGAAACATATTATATATTGATTCATGTATTTCAAGACTTTCAATATCTTGATAGTTCATACATATTTTGTACTTTATAAACTCCTTTCAAAAAATATGGAATATATATATGCACTCTTTGTGGGTTTCCGTGTCAAAGTGTCGGACACGGCTCCATTTTGCCGTGTCCCTTCTTGAATGATAAACCTTATGATTTGGAATATCATCTACTTGAAAACACAATTTAAGATGACAAATTCACGGAGGTTGTCAATTTTCATGACTTAAATATCAGAAATTGTTGACTGGACATGACAATTATATAATATCTATTCATAAGCACACCCATAGGAAACCATGGATGGTACGTGGGATTCTGACTTACGGAATAACCAGAGATTCCATGTGGATCAATGAAGGAGGATGTATGGAAAACAGCATGGCAACCTCTAAATGCATTGCAAAGGCTGTCCAGATCTTGCATCTTTGCCACTACAACATCATGTAGTTTGTTTAGCTCTTCTTCTTCAATTAGCCTCTTCATGTCTTCAAAGTCCTCTGCATGGCAAGAACAGAGCTGGCTGAGGAAGAAACTTGGAAAACATATTACAATACTATAAGAAGAAGAAGATAAAAAATAATCTTACAAAATTGAAGCATGATATGCAAGAAGCATTTATGAGTTGCCGAAAAAGTTAGGAAGGTAGATCCGGTGCCTATGTTAAGAATAAGTTGCTAGTTGAATGAATTACTCGAAGAGATTTTTTTAAAAATTTATATATATGTTTTATATAATGACCAAGTACGTAAGAGCTGTGTAAATTCATGCTAGATGTTAGTGATACAGGTACAGGGATTTATTTGCAAACCTGGATTTTGAAGGGTAACTCGAACAAGGTAGCCCCGAGCCAAGAGCTCCTTGACGACATGGGAACCCAAGAATGAGTTGCCACTGGTTACACAAACCAGTTTGATCTCTGTACTATAACTCAAAAACGCATTTCCATGACATAACTTTCTTTCTTCTGTCAAAGCCACTTTACCCATCTCTCTTAGCAGCATCATTGCTAGTTTATTTAGAAGAGAAGACTGGGCTCGTTTTCCTTTATAGAAAACAAAGGCTGACCGTAGTGTGGTAGATGAGAAGATTAGATGGAAAATGCACGAGGGAGGTAAGTGTTGTCCTGTGTCCCTTTATTTGTCAAGTGCATAATTAAGGATAGAGAGCTTAAGGTCATGCAATGTAAAGTTGGTTTGGATTTTAGATGAGTTGAAGCGCTTTTTCTTTTTCATTTTGTAAACATTCCATCTTTTTTTTTTTTACTTAATTATAACAAAGATATAATATAATATCAAACCTACAAAATAATATGACCCTAAGTTTACATAACAGAATATTTCTAATAGAATAAAAACCAATATTAATATAGACATAGTAGGAGGTATTAATGTGACCTAGCTTTTAGATGTCAGTCACATCAAGTAGTTAATTGTTGGACTAAATTACGCAATTGTTTCTGCCCATCAATGTCAAGGACAGGAATGTAGTCTAGTCAACTACCTTATCTACTATTCAGTTAGCAACACCTATCCTAACACCAAATCAGTAAAAGAACCCTCGGTTTGGTTCTACATTGGGTAACAAAAATTGGAATAAGACTATTATTATTACATTACATTATCAAGTAATCTTTAAATACAAATGAAGGCTAGAAATAGAATAACGAATGTATGTGACAAAGCATACAAAATGAGGAAATCATACAAGAAAAAAATGTTGTTAGTCGAGACAAAAAGAAAAGCCACCAGGTTGTTGTACATGGGTCTGAACAAGCAAGTCCGACGCATCTCACGTCAGCTGTTACCAAACCTGGTGTGCTGCGTAACTTAGGAATAGCTCAGAATTTTCCACGTCAAGCTTTCAATCCAAATACATATATATTTACGGTATATAACTCCCCCTGTCACCACGATCTCCACTCCTCCAGCTACTTTGAGTATGGTTAAAGAAATCTGAACTGTAATCTTGACTACCAAATGCCAACCTCTGAAACATTCTGATTTGTGCTGACTGCTCTCTAGAGTCGTATATTTCACTTTGGCCAGGTCTCACTCCATTGGATAGATCTGACAACTCATCTAAGGAGTCTAAAGCTCTCACAACCTGACAGGCAAAAATTAACAAGTTAAACATCTCTAAATCAAGAGCACTACTTGAGGAGAAACAATGCAACAGGTACAATGGTTACCTGACTCATTCGAGGTCTTTTTGCAGCTGAATGACGCACACAAGCTGCAGCTGCCTCAGTCATTCTGAACATTTCACCTGCAACATAATTCCGGCCTAGCTTTGGATCAACTAATGCGTCAAAGTCTTCTCTCTCAAGTGCTTCAGTAAGCAATGGTCTAGCCTGAGCACAAATTTCAAAGCCAAATTGCACGTTGCATAAGAATATGTTGCCAGAGAATCAAGTTCCAAACAGACTCCCTATCAATCACTCCTTTATTTCATGGATCCCACGTGAGGGGATGCAGCACGCGGGATGTGATGATACAACCAAGCATTTGGGAGAATAGAAAGGCAACTACTATCCTAGGAATTAAATACAAACTTATAGAAAAACAGTTCAAGATATAGAGATGTAACAATATGTTACAATATAAAGAACCCAAAAGCACCAGAAGAATTTTGAGCTAATACTATAGTTGGCATGCTAAAGGAAAGTAAGCTAAAGGAAATTAATGCATTTGGAATGATAGCATTTGTTATTACAAACGTAACAAATCATGCTATAACCATGATAGCAATTTAGAACTAACTTCTAATGCTAGCTGACATGATTAAATTTTAAAAAGAAGAATTGTCTAACTCAGTTATGAATTTTCTGACATCTTTTCAATCAAAATATATCAGAAAATATCCATCAAACTCCAGAAAATATGGCATTCAACATTTTTATGGGACATACCCATTCAACCAGGCTTTCATCCCCCAATGGTTGAGATGCATCAACAGGCTTCCGGCCTGTAATCAACTCCAAAAGCACAACCCCAAAGGAATAAACATCAGACTTTTCAGTCAACTTGCCACTTGTTGCATATTCTGGAGCCATATATCTGGAAAATAGAAGGTCAATCCATGAGAAAGCAATGAAATAAGAAATCCGATCTCTAATAGACATTATTCCTTAAATAGGTACTTGCTAAAATGACATCATTCATAACCAACAATTTGATACAAAAGCATAGAACACGCACAGACTTCTAAAAGAAATAATAGTCAAAAGCAAGAGGAGAAGAAATTGTGAATCATTAAGTAATGCTAGCTTATACTACTTCCTTTTTGAGACAATAAGCCCAAATGGATAGCATTTTACCCCTAAGAAAAGAATCAAAACCAGTTATCAATGGATCACATACCCAAAAGTTCCCATCACACGGGTAGTTACATGAGTATTTGACTCCAGTTCCAGTGCTAATTTTGCGAGCCCAAAGTCTGAAACCTGTATTTTAGAAAATCATATGGTTCGAGAAACACATGCTGTTAGCTAGAAAGTTTCCAATGAAGGAAGAAAAGAACCCTCCAATTTTATCTAAATTTAATGTAGTAAACCATATTAGGCATCTCCGCACTATATTACTGCCAAGAGGTTTACTTATATAATAAGGGGGTCAAGAAGCACTCCAACAGAATTTTGATTGAATAAAGTGCTTAGCTATAAAACCATTTCTCCAGGGGCTGTCAATGATCAACAATGTCTATATGTCCAGAAAGATGCATACCCGAGCTTCGTAATTGCTATCAAGAAGGATGTTTGATGACTTGATGTCCCTGTGAATAATGCGAGGATGACCTGAAATATTCAAAAAAAACAAGGGAAAATGAATAAATTGTCACAAAAAATAGAATTGAAGAGAGAAAATACAAAGCACAGTTTTATTTATAATGTGGGGACTAAAGCAAAGTTCCAAAAGCTTTCTAGACGATCATGTGCTGTTGGCTTGATAAGTTTACCTACACTTGCAAACAGTATCAGTAGTGATGCTAATCAGACTTATCTTAGGAGTGACTGAACATGCTTCTAACATACACTTAACTGGCCCGTGAGAAAGCAAGATTTTACGCTTAAATGGCAAAATTTTGCATGTAAAGAAAAGAAAATGTCCATATTCAAAAGATAGAATTGAAAATTTTTGTTTAAAAGACTGGAATGTAAATCAGAAGTTAAAATAGAATTGAAAAAATAAAAGTAGAAACTTTACAGTCTTCGTGGAGGTAAGCTATGCCACGAGCTGCACCAGCAGCAACCTTGACTCGGACTGCCCAATCCATAATTGGTCGCCCTTCACCTGAAAAGGTGCATAAGGATGCAGATAATGCATTATCATAGGATTTCCAAACCAGATCACAGTCCATAGCAAGGTGAAAGAAAGCAACGGGCTGACAACAAAGATAACAACAATTGGAAATGAGAGGGAGAAAATGAAGAAAACTAGAGTCCAAAATACCCAATGCGCCATAATCCTCCTTAAAGCTGAAATACATTCTCTAATGTCTTTTGATAAAAAAAAAAGAAATCCGAAACACTTCTCTATTCAACGAATAGAGTATAATAATGCGAATCTACCTAGTAATCAAGTAGTACCTAATTATTAGGCTATTGACCAGTCATGTTAGTTCTTTTACAGTCTGCCACATGATTCTACCAAGCACCTTATTGATAAAACTATCCAATACAAACACAATTTTTGACTAAAGAGATATTCCATGAGTATGTCTGCATGAAATCCACTTATGATATAAAGTGCACTCAAAATGGAGGACTTTACCCTTTCAAAACTTAGATATGTATCTTACCATGGAGATGATAATGTAGAGTATTGTTTGGAAGGTAGTCATACACAAGCAATCTTTGATTCTCTGATATACAGTAACCCACCAGAGAAACTAAATGCCGATGATGTACTCGGCTAATAATCTCAACCTCTGCCCTGAACTCACGCTCTCCTTGTGAACCACCAATCTTCAATTGTTTTACAGCTACCTCTCTTCCATCAGCAAGAATGCCTTTGTAAACACAGCCAAATCCACCTTCACCCAAGAGATTCTGTGTTGAAAATCCATTCGTGGCTTGAGCTAGTTCATTATAGGTGAAGCACGATTTCGAATTATTTACTCCACCAGACTCTGATGGGGAATACACAAAATCACTGCCAGGAGGACTTCCTTGAAGGGGGACTGGTGGGTAAGCCCTTAGAAATAGTGAATCTGAATTGCAAAGACAATTTTCAATAAATTTACTCGCATTTTGCACCAGAATTTGGCAATAGTTTCTGGTGAGTTCAAAATTAGGCTTTCATTCAAGAACAACAAATTATCTTGTAGAAATATGACAACATAAATTATTCAACATAACCTGAAACCAAAAAAAGATTCATTAAATAGCATATATACTGAAATTCTCTTCATTAGAACAGACATCAGGCACCATATAAACTGAATTTGTTGGTTCAAGTAAAGGTCCCAAAGTGACCAGTCAATTTAAAATAAAGATTGAGGTGGCTTGGTTCAAGGATTGATATTAGGTCAACAATAATGGAAGAAACATTAATTCCGTGAAATGGCTCATACGACCTTTCATGATTGGTTTTCCTGATATCAAATAGTACGGACGGACCATAAAAACTGCCACTGAATCAGTAAATTGCATGTGGTGTAGAGAAAAATATTACTAAGTCTCTATGAATTAGCCTTCAAGCCTTCAAGTGCAAGATATAGCTGCATAACCTTATACCACACATTATGAGATCAGAGATCCACTGTGTCTGGTAGGAATTGGTAGTCAAATTTGTTTGTCTTTCTAGATTGATATTTACACATCATATCCGTATTACACTAACCAAATTGCATACCAAAATACTTCAAGCAATTGGTGACGACACAAGTGCTGCACCAGCAAAAGTTTTGGAGTAGCAGTGTACCAAATCAAAACCAAACCAGCATTTAATGCCTTACCTGAATTAGAGGAACCATATGGTGAAGGCATGACATACCCAACGTTAGATTTAGATCGCTTTCTCTTTCGTTTATGTACAATCCACACGGCCATAACAAGAAAACTAAGGATCACAAACCCAACCACAATGCCAATTGCAATTGCACCCCCAGAGCTAAAACCTCCACTATTTGTGGATGTTGAATTTGCAGTAACATCAGGACCATTTGTTGGTCTTGCAGTTGGTTTCTCAGTAGGTATAGAGGGAAAGGTTTCATTGCTACGACTTCCATTTGCTGCTGAATTCTGCGGCGGAGCTGGACTTGTGCCTGGTGGCAATATAGAAGGTGTAGAAGGAACTGAAGGAGGCGGTGATGGCAAAGTGGATACTGGAGGAGGTGGAGAACCTGTGGCAACTGGAGGGCTACTAGGTGGTGGAGAATTAACTTTAGGAGGTGATGGAGAACTCTTGGGAGGCTTTGACACCGGTGGAGGAGGTGGCGAATTGGTCAAGGGGGGTGCAGGGACATCTGCGGGAGGAGGTGGAGAAGGAGAAACAGCGTGAGGTGGCGGAGGTGGTGATGTCACAGGAGTTGTTGGAGAGGCTTGTGGAGGAGGAGGAGGAGGAGGGGAAATGTGGACTGGCGGTGGAGGAGAAACAACAGGAGATGTAGCTAGCGGTGGTGCTGGGGGTGGTGAAGTCGGCGGGGATGGTGGTGGGGATGGGTGAGGGGCTGGTGGTGAGGATGGGGGAGGGGATGGAGGTGGTGCAGACGGTGGAGGTCTTGACGGAGATGGAGGTGGAGGTGGCGGTGGTGATGATGATGATGGTGTGGATGGAGGGGAAGCGGCTGGTGTTGATGGTGGAGGGGATAGATGTGGTGGAGCTAAAGAATTTGGTGGAGTAGGAGACACAGGTGGATTAGTCGTCTGGTTCAGCTGAGTAGGAGATGAGGATGAAGAGGTCGGAGAATTTGGTTGCGGCGCCGATGACCCGGATGTGGATGGGGGTGGTGGAAGTGTCTTAGGGGAAGAATTTGGTGAAGGTGATGATGTTGTGGAGGCCATGTCTGTGTCAAACTGTTAAATGTATATATGAAACTATAAACTCATATCCAAATTGCTAAAATATGTTCTCACTTCATAAAAATCTCAACTTGATTAACACAGACAGAGCATTAACTCACATGTGGCAGAAGCAGTCAATAATGCAACTTTTCCGACATCAAGCCCCCAAACTCTGGACATTAACACACAAAAGAGACGCAGTCTACCTAGTTTGAGTTGTCTAAGAAAAAATCCGTGTGCTCCACAGGACTTAAAGGAAAGCCCAGATTCACAAATGCCAAGCAGGATGCGTTCAGACAAGTTCCTTAGTAGGTAAAATCCAGAACCAACATGTAAAGATTCAGTAATAAAGAGGTCAACTTAACCGATTCGACTCCGAAAACTTGCTTCCTTGAGGCAAAATCCGAACGCTCCAACGACAGCGATCAAAATCCAGACTTTGGTACTGTGGTCCTAAGTTGAGAAGTGCAAATGCAGCAGTACCCAGATCGCCAAAATGCCGAAAAAGAACCCTAGAAGCGCAAAGCCGAAGAACGTGGCACCAATCTCTGTCTCCCTGCTGTCAACTTGAAGTAATGTGGGAAATTGGAGAGTATGATAGTGGGCTTATCAAGAAAGCTCTTTTCTTGCCCGGAAAATGGTGAAAGGCGGAGGAGATGTTTGACTCAAAATATGCTCATGAAACGTGGGGGCGACTTGGACTGTAGACACAACCTTTCACTTCCACATGTATGTACGTATATATATATATGTATGTAAGAATGTATGTATCGTATGCAAATTCAACGCGGCATTCCCGTTGTACTTCCAATCACCGAATCACACCATGTTCTGGTCTCGTCATCATCTTCTCTCTTTTATTGCTTTTCTTTAAACGTGGAACAACCCCACTCCCTAATATGAATTTCCTACATTTAGTTACCAGTAACAAAATGTCGTGTCAACTTTTCTTCTTGCTTGTGCTCAATTTTTTTTTATTACATTAGGTATCCTATTACGACCTCACCCCAAGAACCTAGAGGATGTAAATCTGGAACTTCAAGATTCTTCAAGTTCCTACGTAGCCTATATACTACTGCGCACAAGGAGTCTTCACATACTTGATTGGTCAACTAATGATTGATCACTGGCTCCCCCTACTCAGCAGGTTCCCATCAGTCCTCGGGTTCCCTAGTAGCTCCAACTTCCACACTGCCGCTGGAAGCGAGGCGTTCGTAATTGATCCGATCAAGGAGCTATGCCCAAGGGTTAGAGGAACATGCCTATTTCCTCTCCTTTTGCGTGACTCGAACTCAAGACCTCCTAGAGAGGAGAGTCTTAAGTGAAGAATCTGGACCAATTTGTCCAATTCTAAATCTACACCATCAAATGCTAATATTTAATTCTGATGTTGAACAAATTTATAAGATGATTATGAATTAATAAATTGACTTACGAATTGTGCAAGTCGTCTGTTATATTACATTCATGATTGAATATATATATATATATATCCTCTACATAATTTAAAAGATTATAATTTTAAATAATTAAGAAAATATATTAATATTTTTGTGTGTTTTTAAACTTGGATATGGTTTTAAAATATTAATGTCTATTTATGAAAGTGTAAAGTCAAGTAATCATGCAATTCACAAAAGACTTCCTTAATTGATTTGACACATTATTATTACATTTCATAATATGTAGCTCCTCGTGTGCAGTAGGATCATGGGACGGCATGTACAGCGCAGGTATATTTTATTACGGACCAGAAGGTAAGGGGGAAGTTCCCTGGAGTAATAGACAAATCACATAAATAAAAAATAAAAAGATTTTTTGTTTTACCGAAATTCCAATTATAATATGAAGTTAGTAAGTATAAACGAGAAGAAAGTTCACTAACTTGGTACTTAAAATAAAAAGAGGGTGGGTGTAACAAATGATGGAAGTAGGAGCTTTCTTGCTTGGAAGTCAATCTGCGAAGGACAGCTATGAAGGATTCCTTTTGATGCAAACGGTGAATTGTTTTACCTTCTTCTTATTGATCCCACCCCACGACCCAACCCAACGCAACCCAACCCTGTATATATTATATTGAAATTATTATGTGTTTGCATGACAAACCCATTTTTTCTCTTGTTTCTTTTTTAACAGCTAAGGTGAGTATTATGTTAACAACATTTAAGTAATTGACATATATTGTTTATACCACGTGCAATTTTCTATTTTTGTTTGCCAAAAATTTAAGAAAATTAATTGTTCAAAAATAAAGAATCTCAATATGTATTGCCTTTTGCTGTTGATTTTTTTTAAATTGAGGAAACCACAGTCGTTATCTTTTTGATATGCATTAGATAAATTTTTGAATTGACGTAATAGTTTGCAAATCACATCAATCGAATATTTCGCATTAAACAAGCTCTATACGACAGACTCGATCAAGAGAGCATAAATAAAGGGATTCAAATACAAAACCTTTTGACTACGTACTCCTTACTTTACCAACTCGAACACTACTACTGGAGAGCCTTTTGCTGTTGATGTATAGTCATTGAATGA
Organism: Erythroxylum citrifolium; assembly: GCA_026284465.1. NCBI lineage: Eukaryota > Viridiplantae > Streptophyta > Magnoliopsida > Malpighiales > Erythroxylaceae > Erythroxylum > Erythroxylum citrifolium. The sequence goes on along the minus strand of JANKOE010000008.1, from coordinate 20,972,601 downwards.
GAAATGTTTTTAACTTTATAACGTAAGGAAAAAGAAGGTATAAATACAATTACTTTTACATCATAAGGTTGCAAATTCCATCACACATTTAAACACTAATTTTCTCTTTCGTTAAGTCGTTAGGTTCAACGCTTGTATAACAAAGACACTATTAATTTCATAATTTCCACTTTTTATTTTCTAAATATGAAGTTCAATAAAAACAAGGAAAACTTTATAATTTCTGGACATTTTCATTAAAGATTTCCATCGTACAGTATATATACAGATAGATATATAGATACAGATACAGAGATATATCATTTTCATGAGTCAGCGAGTCCCGTGTACGAATCCATCATACTTGGATTGAAAATGAAGCACCCACTACGAAGAAAGTCTCCGCCCTGATGAATTCAGCTGGGAGTTCTTTCCAGTTTCCACTTCCATATCACCGATTTGGCTTCTTTAGATTTGAGAGAAAAAAATAAAAAAGAAAAAACTAATTGCATATAGGATCAATCATATTTTGAATTTACATTTTAATTAGTTTTTCAATATTAACTACTGAGGACAATGTTCTGAATATCGAATTTAGAAATGATGCAGTATAGTACCAATAATGGTTAATATCGACTACTATTTTAGATTGTTTTTAAAAAATATAAATGGTCTCTATATTTTTTAAAATTATAAAATAATCCCTTATTATATATTGGGTTATAAAATTTAATTTTACATCAATCATGTCTAGGTTAAGCAATTTTGGACCGGCATGGCCGATGGTCAATAGGTCAGGCCCTTGGTTGACTGGGTCTCTATACTTAGACATATAAATAATGTTCCAATTGAATTTTTCATATGAGGTTAGTTTAGTTACCTTGTTCTCTAATAATCACCCACATGTTTATTTAAATGTCTCTATATTTTAGCCTATGGGATTGACTATTTTTTCATAAGGAAAAACATAATATGTGATATTCTTTTTACGTTCTATTAATGCTCAGTCTTACTAGAATAACGACTAAAAAGAATTTAGAGATAATACATATATACAACATGAATTTCATAGTTATAATCTCATCATAATTTCATTTGCAATGTATAATTATTATATAGACTTTATCATATACATCTAAATATGTACAAGATAAAGAATGCCTTTAAATTATTTTGTCACTAAATTACAACCAATCGATTGGCTATAGGGCATAAACCAATAATCTCTTACTTGCATATAGTCAATCGTTTGAGTATCCTATATCATATTACCATATGACAATCATACTACCGCTGGAATAGTGACTTAATGAGGGAATTATAAGATTTTTAATAATGAGCACTTGCTTAAATCTTACAAGTTTCATCTTAATTATCGTCATAATTAAGAAATTTTGCCTAAATACATTATTAGATCTTTGATGAGACTTTAGCTCCTTTTACATGCGCAATGGCTCTCATGTTTCGTATTACTATCTTGAACAATGCAAGGAACTATATCAAGTTCTTTAATGGACTTATTGATCCAATTAATCATTTCTTCTAAACAAAAAATATATTATGGCTTAATTAACAATTATTGCTACATTGGAACCTTTTCAATCTCTAGATAATATTGTTCTAAGTAAAATATACCTTAATTAGGATTTACTTATAAAATCGTTATCACCTTGAACTCACTTATCAACTCATACATAGAATAATATATATCTTTAATATTTCAAAAGTATCAGATATCCTAAATACTAAAAAATTTTAGTACATTATCTATGTACTTAGACTTAAAATTGGCAATCAACCTCCAATCTATCTCTATAGATCTAATTCCCATAATCAAGTTGTTATCTTTTTATATCTAAAAAGAGTTATTCTTAGATAATTATATTTTCAACAATTGAAACCTAGAATTGTTGTTTCCTACGAGCAATATGTCTATACATACTACGAGCAATATGTCTATACATACTCTCACTGAAGAGGACAACTATATTTCAACTAACCTTCATGTAGACATGATAAATCATAATTATCTTAAAATAAACTATTTAAATTCATCATGAAAGTGAATTTCTTAATGTCTCATATCCTTTCAACTATGCATCAAATGTATCAATAAAGGCACTAATTTCAATTAGATGTATTATCGTGAGATTTGAACTTTTCAAGTTTTATCTTACTTTCACTACTTATCTTGAGAACCATTTTCTTATAAGTCTACATTGAAACAAATAACTCGTTCAATAGATATGTAAAATTATATTCAACATTTTGGATATCTCATAACTTTATATTAACAAATTTAGTTATAAACTTAATGGATAATGTATGCTTTCATCAAACATTACGTCCTTAAATCATTAACTTTGACTCTTTTAAAGACTTAGCGTTCTATATCTGGTATGAAATATTGTTAGTTGATTTAATTGGAACTGCTAAAGGTAATTCATTATACTAGACATCATTATAGAAGAAATAAATATTGTAATATATAATATCTCATACTGTATATTCCTCCTTATATAAAACTGTGCTCTTATCAAAATTTTATCGTGAAGGCATTCACTAAAGAATCTCATTTCTTATAGATAACTAAAAATTTAAAGCTCACGACATCGATCTCATCAAAGTGCTTCAGCATTCTCAATACTTTATTTTTACTTAAATTAACTTTTCAAAATATTTAAATCATTATTTCATTTAATACATACAACTATATCATATAAAGTCATTAGTAATCTAATGAAATTCAATTATCATTATTTTATAAATTGTTATTCCATCCAATACATAACATGTATACATTTAACAATCCAATACCATCATCATCCTTTCACCAAAGGTTAATTTGGTTATTCTTCAACTTAACAAGTTTCATTTATATTTATATATATATATTTATATATATATATATAACCAATATGGCATAAGAGGATAGTCTCAGTTATCTAACTTTGTATTATTGCCATTTATGTTAAGCATGGGTCTCCTTTGATCCAACAATTACAAGCCATTTGCATAAACTTGGATCATCTACCTTTATTCAACAATCTATTTTTTATCATGTCTTAAACATTATATTAACGTTGAATCGAAATTTGGAATCAAATATTCATAAGCATGAAATAACAATACGTATAATCTTTATCATATTAAGTATAGGAAAGAAAAGTCATAAAATCATTTTCTTCTTATGACAACTGTTATCATACTTTAGCAAAGACTTTAATTGATATCCATGTTTATGCTTTTAGTAGAGTAAATTGAATGAAACAATTTCATAAAGGAACTATATGTTTCAGCTCTACTATATGCAACCTCTTGTAGGAAAATCTCGGAAGGTACATCATATGTACCAGGTGCGGAAAACAAAAATTTTTGTTACCGGGACCTTCCCGAAAGCCAGGATCCAAGTGTCGGTATGAAGACTCAAACCTGAATAGCCAATAGAGACTATCTCTAAAGGTATCCACGCAGAGATCAGAAAACC
>JANKOE010000008.1:20958658-20969035 GCA_026284465.1 Erythroxylum citrifolium | reverse complement strand
ACATGGAAGATACTACTCACTATAAGAGGACCTATCGCCATGATTCATATATTTGATTTCTTGTTATATGTGGTGTTAGGTTAAATGGACAAGGTGGGAGAATATAATTTTTTCTTTTCATGATTATGTATGGTCCATTTAAAAAAAGGTTACCCTACCCACCTTCGGTTGTTGCCCATCTACCCAACCCATCGTCTTTGTGATGGCCGAAGACTCGAGTAGGCTTTCAGTGGGTAGTTTTAAAACTCCAGCTTGTGTTTTGGTCCTATCTTCGCCGAGCATTAAGAGAGCACACCATCGAGCTTGTTTCAGGAAGAGGATAGAAACTCAACACTTCACAGAGACATCCAGATCCTAGGCGGAAAGGCAATGGCTGGAGGTAGTTCAGTTAAATTTCCGTTGCTTTGCTTAACATATATATATACAGTTTATATGGTGTTGATTTGCATGTATTTTGTACGTAATGTCTGTATAAGATGCATGCCTACCACCTGGTTTTATTTACAAAATTAACTTCCAAAGTATTTACTATGTTTCTGTCATCACAATAATGATCATTCCTAGTGAATCTTAAGTAATTCATTGGTCATATGTTAGTGGGAACCAAAAGAAAATAATATATATTATCAAATTTCAGTTGTTTAATTCAATGGTTATATAGTAAGGTAATAACTCGTTGCTATCATTTTTCTATTTATAACAAGTTTCCGTCAAACTCAAATATATAATCCCACTATTCTCAAAATGGTATATATATATATTGTCGATATATGCAGCTCACGATAGTCTGCAGAATTCCACTTAGATTGGAATTTGGCTCAAAGCTTACGACATTGCACCCTATAGGTGGCGAAAAGTACCAAGTTTTACGGATCAAAACTTTTTATGAAACAAGAAAGCAAGTTGGAGGGCAATGCCAATGCCATTCAGACTGACACTATAAGCACGACGTCCCATAAAGTTCAAACAAATAAGTGGGATAAGAAGCAAGGAAATCATCTTGCGGTTTGCCTAGTTCCAAACAATATCATCCGCAAAACTCGTTTATTTATCCCAAAGTTTGTGAATGATGAGGTTATTGGGCATAGGGCTGGACGAGCCAGGAATTTAAAATAGGGGGGTCCAAGAATTAATTTTTTTAAATTTTGGAGGGCCAAGTACACCATTGACCCTTAAATAACTCTATCTTTATATATATATATATATATTAAAAATAATTTTTTTTAAAAAACTTGGGGGGCCCAGTGACTCCAAGTCTATGCATAGCTACGTCTCTGGCTGGAATTGCGAAAACGGTTCAGACAGTTTAGCACCGGATAAAAATTATTGGAAAAGTTGCACAGAAACAGAAATATGCCATTCCCTTTATTAAAAAATGAAAATCAAGAATGGAAGATTCTTTTAATTTGGTATTGAATCAAATTGCACGAAAATAATAGTCAATTTTTATAAATTATTATATTAGACTAAACAACAAATTGTTGACTTTTTACTTTTCTTGATTGTTGGTACACAATTCTAGAATAATTAGAAAATAGAAGATATTGTCTAAGATTTGACTTGAGTATTATTCGAATTTGCATTGTTGGGTCAAAAATATAATTTATAGTTTTGTACTTTTAAAAATAGGATATGGACTTTGACTTTGTCATGTAACTTTGATTTTAGTGAAGTTCTATGAAAAGAAGAATTTTTCTCTTTACTAACTAAATTAACTTCTTTAAATCATATGTTGTGTTATGACTCGAATGTACTTATGTTCTTAAAAAATAAAAGTTAAAAATTTAAGAGATCATTGAATTTTTGAGAGAATGATTCAAGTCAACTTGAAATTTTAATTACATTGGTTCTCTAATGTGATTATTTTATGTTACCTATTCTCTAATGTGATTATTTTATGTTACCTATAACTATATTCATAGTCCAATTAGAAGTTCAAATAGAAAATGTGAAGCATATCTATTAACGTTATAAGCTTTACTTTCTAAAACGTCTTATTGGCGATCTTGTAAAATAATCCTTTTTAACCCAGGATTATACCTAAAATGAGCTACGTACTTATTAGCAATATACTAGTAATCAAATCCCATTTAAAAATCCATGTTCTTTAAATCCTTTTCTAAAAGTGTTCCTAGAATAAAAAATCATTTTATAGTTAAAAATAAATTTTTTGTCATCAAAACTTAAAACACTAAACTGAGGATAATTTAGTTTCTTCCTCTTATCATTTGAACTTTCTTCTAGGTTACCAATTTCTTTATCATCAACTTTAATATTACTATCCCTTGAATCAATTTTCTCAAGACCTAAGTTCCACTCACTTATATCAAATAATTCTTCTTCTATACCATCTGTAATTTCTTTTTCTTTGGATAACTCATTAAAATGTTTTGACTTTCTATGGTTATATGTTAGATCTTCTAAATTATTGGATGCTTTGGGGTATATTTTAATGGTTACTTTGATTGGTGCCTCAGTGGTTACTACAGTGGTTGTGATGAGAGCAGGAGTTAGGATTACCATGAAGATGGTGTGTGTGACGGGGGGCGAGCTTGTCATTCCAGTTAGACCTATATCCAAAGTTAGGACCGAGAGATTCAAGGAGGCACTCTATGTGGGCCAACTTATGGAGAGGATGAAGCTAGCCAAGCCTATTGGAGGAGAGCTAGTTGGGTCATAGCCCAAATTGATCCACTTGCCTCAAATCCTTGGACCGGATTCATTTAGAATTTGACGACCATTGTGTTGGGCTATTCTTCGTCATTTGAAGCCCAAGAGGAGGCGCGCTTATGACTAGACTTGGCGCCTCAATAAGACTAGACCTTTAGGCATATGCTTATGATCTATTTTGGACTTATTTATATTTTTGGGCTTCCATGTATTTTAAGCCCAAGTCTTTTAGCATTAAGCCTAGGTATAAATACTTATGTTTTAGGGTTTTTGGAGGACAACTTTTAATCATATTGTTTTCTTGTGTGCTGCCGGCCATCTTGAGAGGAGAAAACCCTCTTGTTTTTTTCAACTTAGGAATTGAATTTCACTTATTAACTGAATCAGAATGTAGGGTGATTTTGATCCTAACAACTTTCTTAGTTTGTTCTTTACCCGTTATCTAGGTTGCTTGAGACAAGTTCTTCGTGAGGTCTAGTAGGTAAATTTGAAACCCTGTGTATTAGATCTAATTCTAGTTAATTCTAATCTATCATCTTCTTCTTTCCTTGAATCCGAACTTTTCAATCTTTCAATTCCGTGGTGCGGGTTATTTGGTATCAGAGCCTTGGTTTGGAGGAGAATTCTTATCCAACTCCATCAAAATTCAAGAAACCGCCGCCCATCACCATCCAATTACCGTCGATTCATCAATTCAGGTGTGAATTAACTTTTGGCCTAGGATTTTAATATTTATTCTTGTTTTTATTTTAGTTAAGGTTTTCAATTATTTGTTGAAGCTTTCAACTTATATCAACAAGAAAAAAAGTTAGAAAAATTGAAAAAAAGGTTGTAAAAATCAGAAAAAAGAAAAGTCGGAAGAAAAAACAAAAAAGAAATAGTCAAAATAGTCAAAAATTTTTTGAAAAAATAGAAGTTTCTGAAAATTTTTTAAAAGATATTTCTTTCTGAAAAAATCAAAAAAATGTTTCGTCATACTCGAACTTACTGGTGGGTTCCAAATTTTCGCGCCCTTTTGATTCTTTTGATCGGTTGAGAATTGATTTCGAGTGTTGAATTGAATTTCAGAGGGGATTGAGTGGTAAAAGGTAAGAGTGTGTGAGCTTATTTGAGCAAGTCATTGCTGTCACTTAAACACGAGGGGAGTAACATCATTAGAGTGAAATACGTGAGGGAGTGTGTGAGGTTGTTTATTACTAACCTTGTTTTGCAGATATTTCATTTTATTTACAATGTCACATGGAGGTAGTAATGATGACAACCAAGGGGGAGATGCAAATATTGCTTTCACTTTAAGAGTTACGCAACAACAATTTGAGAGGTTTAATATGGCCTTAACTGAGATTAGGGGATAGATGGATGAGCTCAGACAAGGAAGACACGAGGAACCTCAAAGAAGGCATGCAGGTGTACGGCAGCAGCAACCACCACCTCGGTATGAGCCAAAGAAGGATGACTTTGAGGAGGAGGAGGAGGAGTTTGAGGCACGCAGACTGACAGCATGTGTTTAGTGCACTGCAAAATTTATCTGACTCTCCATACTAAAATTTGTAGTTATGGTAAGTCGGGATCGAATCCACAGGGAATGTTCGGTTAATTTCTGTAATGAAATTAATTGACGCAAGGAAGGTATATGGGGGGTTTTGGATTTCAAACAATTTAGAAATTGAAGTAAAAGTAAACTATCGAAAAAAAATTAAAACAAATAATCGAAAAAGAGAAAAGTGTTTAAAATAAGTAAGGTCCGGTTTTAGGATCAATCTCGGCCTAAACACAATCAAGCATACTCCTTCATTCTAAAATCTTTACAATTCTTTTCAGACTATTGATATGAGACTAATAGAATGTTCTACAAATCTCGGTTTTCCCTTAGGTTGTATTTAATCATGATACGATCATTAATCAAACCTAACTACTAAATAACCTAGGATACGATCTCTAGATTCAATTTAGTAGTCACATTATGAGTTGGAAAACGATCAATATAGGCGATAATCTCACACAGTCGGGTTATCTAACCTAAGTTATGTTGTTCCTAAAGATTAATGATCATTAGACGCTACTCACAAATATCAAAAGTAGCGATTACGGATTACAATCAATGTTTTAGCAATAGGTTCAAAATAAACAATCAAAATAACATATTAAGATCATTTATGCTAAAACCATCCAAAATCAATACCAATAAGACAACAATCTGAAAAGAAATTACAACTTTAAAATGATAGAAATAGCTTAACCGTGTCGATATTCTAGTGGAACTAGAGTCGGGAAGTTAGCCTTCTATTTCTATTTTTATGCTCGAAGAGTGGCTCATATTTTCCATTTGCTGCGGCAGACTCACGTTACCGTGCTCTCCCTTTACTGTTCACGATGGGACAAATGAAGTGTAGGAGCTCTTGGTCTATTGCTTGCTCTCCACGCCTGTGTCCACCAGCTCTCCACGCTAGCAAGCCGTAGCCACCAGTCCTCCATTGTGTCCAGTAGCTCCCCACGTTTTTCTTTTGTGCTTTTTGTTTCCGCCGCCACTATTGATTGACAAGACAAATAAACTTTTCTCCTCATTAAAACCCTCTCGCATGCCTTCTGCTTGTGCCTTGGACGCTGCTTAAATGTAGCGTATGCTGTGTGGACGCTGCTTAAATGCAGTGTACGCTACGTGGACACAGCGTTAACGAATGCGTTGCTGCATGAAACGCAGTGCAGCCACCAAACTTTATCCTTTTTTTCAATTGTGCTACAATTTGCTTTGAACATCTTCTCTTTTTCGTCTCAAATGTATCATCATATCCAACCTAGTAGTCAACATAAATTGAACAAAAATTAAGTATTTTATCTTCAGAATAGGATTGAAATCACATGGAAATACATAAGAAAATATAAGATAATTCAATCCTATCACAGACCTAGGAGAGCTCTAAGAGTTGAGCCATTTAACAGGAGAGATGGAGACCTTAAATCCATCAAGATGTAGATCTCAGCCTTTAAGGGAAGGAATGATGCAGAGGCTTACCTGGAGTGGGAAAGAAAGGTGGACTTAGTTTTTGAGTGGGAAAGAAAGCTAAAGCTAGCCGCTGTTGAATTTATGGATTATGTACTAATATGGTGGGATCAGTTGGTGACATCCAGGAGGAGAAATAGAGAGATACTGATTACTACTTGGGATGATATGAAGGCATGCATGAGGAAGCGATTTGTGCCTTCTTATTATTATAGGGAGATGCATTAGAAACTTTAAAGACTCACTCAGGGGTCTAAATCAGTGGAGGATTACCACAAGAAGATGAAGATAGCTATGATCCGAGCCAATATAGAGGAGGACTCGGAGGCAACTATGGCACGGTTCTTGAGTAGTTTGAACAGGAAGGTAGCTAATGTGATAGAATTATAACACTATGTGGAGATTGAGGACATGGTGAATATGACCATGAAGGTGGAAAAACAAATCAAAGCTAGAGTGGCAGGAAGGAGTGGGGCAAATTCTAGCCAATCATGGAGTTCAAAATGGCCCAAAAGAGAGGAGAAGTCGAAAGATAAGGGGCTGGACTTTAAGGAGACACCCAAAAGGTTTAATGTAGGGTTTGACCCTAAATGTACACTTAACACCCAAGATTCTTCTAGTAAGCATTCTAACATTAAATATTTTAGGTGTTTGGGTACTAGCTATATTGCATCTCAATGTCCAAATAAGAAAGTAATGGTTATGAGGAATAATGAGATTATTGATTCGGAGGATAGTGGTAGTGAATCTGAGCTTGTTATTGATAATGATTTTGAGGATGACAGTTGCTTTGAGAGAGTTGTTACTGGGGAAACACTAGTAGTTAAGAGGGTATTGAGTGCAAGGGCCACAAATGAGGTTGTAGATCAGAGAGAGAATCTTTTCCATATGAATTGTTTACTTGGTGGGAAAGTATGCAATTCGATCATTGATGGGGGGTAGTTACACTAATGCAGCTCATTGGACTATGGTACAAAAATTGGGTTTGACATGCAGGAAACATCTGGAGCCATACGATTTACAGTGGTTCAATGACAGTGCGGGTGTGAAGGTGACTAGACAAGTTGTAGTGCCATTTTCAGTAGGGCAATATGAGGATGAGGTGTTGTGTGATGTGGTACCAATGGAGGCTGGCCATATGTTACTTGGGAGATCTTGGCAGTTTGACAGGAGGGTAGCATATGATGGGTATACCAATAGATACTCCTTTAAGTTTAAGGGTAGGAACTTCATTCTACTACCTTTTTCACCTCATGAATTGTACCTGAACCAGATAAAATCAAGTAAAAGTGAGGAGGGTTCAGGTAGTGAGAACGTAAAAAAAGAAGATAGAAAAGAGACTCAAAAGAAAAATGAGTTTGGCCCAATGGTGAGTGACTGCACAAGTGAGGAAAAGAAATTGGGATGTGCAGGAGAGAAAAGCTCAAAAAGAGAAAAGAAGAGAGAAAAGAAAGAGAGAAAAGTGAGCTTGTTCGCTAAGGGAAAAGACTTGAGGAGAGTAACTAGAGAGAAAAGAGCACTAGTAATGGTAAGATACAGAGAGTGTTTAGTTTCTAATACTAACCCTTTTGATGCTTTGCCTAGTATTTTTTCTTTGTATCCTAGGGGTGATGGTTCGTTCTAGGTGTTGAAGGAGATAAATGACAACGCGTATAAGAATGACCTGCCAGGTAAGTATTCTGTTTCTGCAACTTTGAATATTACTGATCTTTCTCCTTTTAATATGGATTCAGATTCGAGGACGAATCTTCTTGAGGAGGGAGGGACGGATGTGAGCAGGAGTAAGGATCACCATGGAGATGGTGTGCGTGACGGAGATGAGCTCGTCATTCCAATTGGACCTATGTCTAGAGTTATGACTGAGAGATTCAAGGAGGCTCTCTATACGCATATGGGCTAACTTATGGAGAGGATGAAGCTAGCCAAGCCTATTGGAGGAGAGCCAGTTGGATCACAGCCCAAATTAATCCACTTGTCTTAAATCTTTTGACTGGATTCACTTGGAATTTGACGACCATTATGTTGGGCTATTCTTCGTCATTTGGAGCCCAAGAGGAGGCGCACTTATGACTAGACTTGGCACCTCAATAAGACCAGACGACCTTTAGGCGCATGCTTATGATCTATTTTGGACTTACTTATATTTTTGGGCTTTCATGTATTGTAAGCTCAAGTCTTTTAGCATTGTGCCTAGGTATAAATACTTATATTTTAGGGTTTTTGGAGGACAACTTTTAATCATATTGTTTTCTTGTGTGCCATTGGCCATCTTGAGAGGAGAAAACCCTCTTGTTCTTTTCAACTTAGGAATTGAATTTCACTTGTCAACTGAATCAGATTGTGGCGAGATTTTGATCCTAACATCTTTCTTAGTTTGTTCTTTACCCGTTATCTAGGTTGCTGGTGACATGTTCTTTGTGAGGTCTAGTAGGTAAATTTAAAATCCTGCGTATCAGATCTAATTCTAGTTAATTCGAATCTATCATCTTCTTCTTTCCTTGAATCCGAACTTTTCAATCTTTCAATTCCATGGTGCGCGTTATTTGGTATCAGAGCATTGGTTTGGAAGAGAATTCTTATTTAACTCTATCAAAAATTCAAGAAATCGCCACCCATCACCATCCAATTATCGTCGGTTCATCAATTCAGGTGTGAATTAACTTTTGACCTAGTATTTCAATCTTTCTTATTGATTTTATTTTAGTTAGGTTTTTCAATTATTTTTTGAAACTTTCAGTTTGTAAAAATTCAAAAAAAGTCGAAAAAAGTCTGAAAAAAGTCAGAAAAAACAAAAAAACGTCAGGAAAAATTCAAAAAAATCCAAAAAAATTTTTGAAAAAAAGTTTCCGAAACAAATTTTCCAAAATTTTTTTTTGAAAAAAATCGAGTTTTTTTTTGAAAAAATCCGAAAAAATTTGTTTCGTCATACTCTGTAGCACCCCACTTCCGCAAGACCCGAACCCGATATTGACGGTGATATCCGAGCCCGTGACCCGCGAGGGTGGCATGCTAGAGCACTCAATTCAAATTCAGTATACCAATTTCTTTTTTGAAACACTTGCATGTGCAGAAGTTTGTTTCCATAGTGGGCCAAAATAATTTGAAAGCCGATAGAACATTGTTTTCACTCTAACATAACCAATATAGTTTCAGTGATCAATGAGGGCCCAATTTCATTCATAACACTTTTTAATCACAAACCCTAACACTTTGAACCATTAGGGTCCATTTCAGTGCACAAACACTCACAAACATTTCCAATTGGTCCACATTGATATACACAACAATTTTCACATTTAATCAATCTCATTCACTCAAATTCCCATATTTCAGCACTTAATACAAATTGAAATGTTCAATTATACACTGTACAAAAATTGCAGAATACATGTTATACAAAATCCTAATGTAGACACGAACTGATCCCGACTTCTAACTTTTCCTCGCGAGCATAAAGTCTACTCCCGTTGCATAACGGAGTAATCTTCTGAAACCTGAAAAATAGATGCAAATTTTGGGTGAGTTTTGCGAATTCAGTGAGTGACCATCATCGATGGTTCACCCAATCACACAACACAAAATGTCATTCGCATTTAGTCACAATTCACAATCACTAATGCACTTCATAATCACAATCAATACCATTTCACAATCATTTTCAATATAATTGAATCAATCCCATTCAATACAATGAAGTCAATCCCAATAAATGCAATGAATTCATTTCCATTAAATACAATGAAATCATTTCCATTAAATACAATGAAGTCATTCCTATTAAATACAATGAAGTCATTCCCATAATACAATGGAGTCATTCCCATAATACAATGGAGTCATTCCCATAATACAATGGAGTCAATCATGCTATGTATATGTACATGAGACTCATTTCCCGTTTATTGCTCTGTTGTGACCAAGCGCCTAACTGTCCCATGTAGGGCTCATTGATAACTGTCCCAGATAGGGCTCATTGATAACTGTCCCATATAAGGGCTCATTGATAACTGTCCCATATAGGGCTCATTAAGCGTTAAACGCATCTAGGGAGAGGAGAGCCCTCTTGGAATGCACTGCTCCCTTTTCGAGCTCGAGGCTCTTTTTCACTCGTTGAGCTTAATGCTCTGATCGTTAGCAACTCTAGTCACAACTGCTATTTTATTTTATGCATTCATGATATGGATGCAACACTCACAATTGCATGCACTTATTCGTTCATAATCACTGATCATCGGACCGTGGTCCGGCATTCAACGTATAGTTGAAAAAATCACAATTTCACATGCATGAACGAATTTAATCATTTTCCTATGTCATCGGACCTTAGTCCGACATTCGACATTAAGTCGAGAATACACATTTCTATTCATATAGAAGCATATTCAAATTACACTGAGCAATCACATTCAGTACATTTAGTTCCCGTGTTCACATAAATCAGCTTATATGCACATTCAAGTCACACTGAGCAATCACATTCAGTACATTTAGTTCTCGTGTTCACATCAATCAGTACTTCAATAACGCAATTAGCCAGTACATAATTGATTGGACCTCCTGTCTGGAACCCATATTCAATCGTAATCAATATCACTATTTAATAATCATTCAATGTATGAATTCGATTCAATTTGAACATAACCAAATAAACCATAAATTAAGACCATCTAGGTCTACTCACAGTACGCTCCAGATTAGCATTTTGC
>JANKOE010000008.1:20944712-20958558 GCA_026284465.1 Erythroxylum citrifolium | reverse complement strand
TTATACTGGTCGAAAATGTATTTTGTATAATTTATTTGGGCCTGTAAATATTCTTTGGGAATTTTGTTTTGCGATTATGATATGTAATATTTGTGTGTGGGTTTGAGTTACTAAATATAATAAATATCAGTGTAATGTCTGTTTTGTTTGTTCTGTCTTGGGTGGCATCCATGTACCCTCCCATGGGGTATTTGGGTGTTACATCTTTAATCATGCAACAATTACAATTTCAATTATAAAATTAATTAATAACAATCAAACATATTTTAATTAAGTTACATAATTAAAGTCAGCTCTAATATCACTGTTAGGAAATCAGGCTGATATCTGATCCCCCATCAATAGAATAATTATGAAACTTTTTTGTATTTTGATTTCCCAAAAGCCAAAATCACTAAAATTCTATAAAATGATTAACACATAAATTATAATAAAGCAAGAATCATAATTCGTACCTTATTCTGAAATTTGATCATATTCTTGTCACATTTCTTGAACTGTTTTCAAAACTAGCTCATCTTAACTATTGTAATGGCACAAATGTTTGACCTTTAACAACATCCACAAAAATGAGTTAGATAAGGTTTCAGATCCACATCTTCTACAACACATAGTTGTGGATTTTTACCAAAAACCATTTACTGTGAAGACCACTTCTCCCCGAGCCTTGGACATGGCCGATCTTGGACTGACTTTATCCCAACGTCATAGGCTTGATGCAACCATTTCTTTGGAGGAGGTGCATGTGGCTTTGTTTCAAATGAAAGCTTGGACGATATCTGGTGTAGATGGTTTCCATGCTGGTTTTTTTCAACAATTTTGAGACACAATCCACGACTCTTTGCTGACCTTGGTGAGGGAGGCTTTTGAAATTAGGTCGTTTCCAGTAAGTCTCAATGAGACCTTACGAGTCCTTCTTTCAAGGTCCATCATCCAGAGTATGTGAAACAACTACAACCAATTAGTCTTTGTTGTGTGGCATATAAGCTTATTACGAAGGTGCTGATGAATAGAGTTAGGCCATTCTTGGATGCCCTCATTGTACCTACTCAAGTGAGCTTTATTCCAGGGAGATAAGCGACAAACAACATTCTACTCGGTCAAGAAATGATCTATACTATTCGGCGATCAACGAGCAAAACATGGTTAATGACTTTGAAATTAGACTTGGAGAATGGTTATGATAGAATGAGTTGAAAATTTGTGCAAGACACATTTGAGGCTTTTGGCTTTTCAGATAAATGGGTGAAATTTATTTTATTATGTGTGGAAAGCCTAAAAATGTCATTGTTGTGGAATGATGAGAAGCTTGATACGTTTATTCTGCAGCAGGGTTTGCGATAAGGCTACCCAATCTCGCCTTATCATTTTATGCTTTGCATGGAGAGTTTAGGGCATCTTATTTAGGCAGCAGTGTCTCGAAGCTCTTGGAAATCGATAAAAGTTAGCAATGGCCCAAGAATTTCACACATTTTCTTTGCGGATGACTTGTTCTTATTTGGGTGAGCCACTGATTCCTAAGTCAGGTGCATTAAATCTGTTTTGGATGACTTTTGTCAGGTATTAGGCACAAAGGTGAGCTTTGAGAAGTCGAAGCTCTTTATGTCATCAAAAGTTGTGGCCAGTGCCAGATGGGTTAACTCCATTTTATCCAATAACCTCACTGCAAACTTGGGTAAATACTTAGGTGTTCCGCTTATTCATGGTCGCATCACTAAAGATACATATAGAGAGGTGGTGGACAAGATCAATGTAAAGCCATTCGGTTGGAAGACCAAGTTCTTAAGCTTCACAGGGTAGGTGACTTTGATTAGCTCGGTCACATCAGCCCTTTCCATCATACCATATGATGTCCATGAAGCTTCCAAAGATGGTGATTCATTCTAAGGACAAACTCAAACGAAGATTCTTGTAAGGTGGGACTGAAGCTAAACGTGGCATACATTTGATTGCTTAAGAGAATATTTGTATTCCTAAAAGTATAGGTGGGCTGGGCCTTCATCAAATGTAACTCTATAATACTACTCTCCTAAAAAAAACAACATGAGGTTCCTTATGGAGCCTAATAGCTTATGGTTGCAATTTCTTCGAAGAAGTATAGGGTACAAAGAAATGTCGTGGATTATGTTGCAAATCTAGTTAAAAGGGCACCTTTTTGGTCCCTTACATGGAAAGGGTTAATCTTTGCTTGTAAGACACTAACAAAGAGCCTTAAATGGAAAATTGGTGATGGGATCTCTACTAGATTTTGGACAAATTGCTGGTTTTCGAAACCATTTACGGACTTAGTTGATAGACATTACTTCCAAGGGGATGAAACGGCTATGGTAAGGGAATACATGTTGAATCTTGCTTCTTGGAATGCTGACAAATTGTTTGAGAGCTTACCGCTTGACTAGGCTCTTGCAGTCATAGGTTATCCACTTTCACAGGTGCAACAGTTGGGTGATAGACAAATTTGGAAACATACTCCAAATGGAAATTTTATCTCGAAGTTAGCTTGCTCTAATTTGTTACGGGAGAAAGGGCAATTTGGTATGGAGGATTGGACATGGTTGTGGCGACTACCGAGGCCAACTTGTTGGATTTCCTTTTTATGACTAGCCCGTAAGAAAAGAGTGCTCATTAACAGTTTATGGTTCCAGTGAAGAGCATGTGTGCTATCTGTGGGGCAGCTGAAGAGACCACGCTTGACCTTTTTGTGTGATTTCCCTATAGTGTCTCTGGTCTGGCAACGGTTGGTGCCACCCCAACAATTGTCTGCTTTTATATCTACTAGTTTGCTTGAGTGGTTTGATCGAAACTTGCAGGGCAATGGAGTACAATTGTCAAGTGGTCTTGATTAGCAGTTAGTCTTTATCGTTACTGTGTAGTGGCAATGGATTTGGCGATGTTATCTTAGTTTGGTGCCTGATGAAGCGGTCATTGATGTCACTTCTAATGTCTCCAATATTAGGGTAACAACACGCGAATTACAACATTATGTTTCCAAGTGTCAAGGAGGTGTGCCTCCGACCAGTTATATAAGGTAGTTTCCTTCGCTTGTGCATGCTGTCAAACTTAATAAGGATGGGACAGCCCGAGGCAACCCAGTCATTGTAGGGCAGGGGGCTTACTGCGTAATAGTAAGGGTATCTAGCTGGTGGGTTTCAAAGTACACCTGGGTATTTGTTCAAACATCGTAGCTGAGATGCAAGCCTTGCCGTTTGGATTATTGCTCACATGGAGAGTAAGGTATAGGATTGTGGATTGTGGAGTATAAATTAGATGCCCAAGTGGTGATTAACTTTATTAGAATAGCTGAAGTTTTAACTCACCCATTAGCTGGTCTAATTTTAGATTTACAAGAACTATTAAGAAGGCATTGGTCATGCTCCCAACAACACATCTTGAGGGAGGGCAATTTTTATACTAATGCTCTAGCCAAGGCGACTTATGATTTGGTGTTGGAACATGAGATATTAGCTGAGCCTCTAAGGGAATTACTTCCTGCTCTATCTGTCGACACCCGTGGTGCTGCTTTTCCTAGAGACTATCCTAGCACTTAGTTACTGCTTCTCTTTGTTAACAAAAAGAAGTATATTTATAATAAGTTTTGAACATTTTATTAATTTAATTGAAATTATATTCTAATTTCAGTTAAATTTTAATTTTAATTACTAATAATCCTAATTAAATACCAATTATGCCCAAATAAGATATAATATCTCATATTGATCCTTATTTATTACAGATTTTATATTTAATCAAAAAGTTTCTCAAACTTTACAATCAAGTTCAACTTGACTAAAATATCTTTGCTCTCTTCAACTCGTTCTTTATGTCTGAGTCATTAGGTTTCAAAATATGTTGTCAATTGATATAAATTATAACCCTAAATTATAATTAGGATTAGATAAATTAATCTTCTGTAATTATCTAATTAAATAATTTATATCCACATATTAAAGTTAGTATCTAGCAACACATTATGACCACCTAAATATTTAAAAATGTCAAAGTGATTTTAAATAATCTTTTTGTGTATGATTTTTCATATAACTTAATCTTTTTGTCATACAATGTTCCAATTAGACATTGAAAATGAAATTAATGTTTACTTTATATTAAGTCTAATCATATTAGTTCTCTATCATTAGCTATTGATTCAATTAATGAAATTTGTAAACTATTTACAAAATGTCATTCCATCTTGGCCAAAGATTTCTTGAATTAATATTAATCGAGAACAATGGAACATTCTTCCTAATTACATTAGGGTGATAAATTCTATCTTAATCATTTAACTATCTCCATATAGTTTATACCATATCTAATAACTACCGACTAAGTTATTGTCTAAAACATGTTATAAGTAGTACCAAAACATATTAATCCCTATATAAGATAACTTTGGAGATCTCAAGTCAATGGATCACTTATATAATCATTATAATGATAATTTTCATAGACATACAAGTAATGTTTTAAATGAATTCCTCACATGGGGTCAGTTTAGTGAACTTTGTTCTTTATTAAGCACTCATACGTTTGTTTAAGTATTTTTATATTTTAGCCTATGAAATCGATTACTTCCTTCACAAGGAAAAATATAACTTATGCTAGTCTTTTTATGTTTTATTAATGTCTAATTTTAATATAACAAAGACTAAGAACAATTTATGATTAATACATAAATGCAATATGAATCTCATAATTATAATCTCATCATAATTTCATTTGTAATATATAATTATCCTATGAATTTTATTATATATATATATCTAAATTTGTACAAGAAAAATATCTTTAAATTATTTTATCATTAAACTATAACCAATAAGTTAATTTGGGTCTTTTATGTCAAGTTGCTTTCTTTCTTTCTTTTTGTGGCCTCACCCTTCTGCTTAACCACTTTATTTAGTTATGTCTTAACTCGGTAAAATGCTTGGAGATGGAAATTTTAGGAGTTAATGAAATTTCTTTACTCCTCGCAAATCAAACAGTGATGGTGGCACCTCACTCTTTCTTTTGTTTAGTTAAGCAATACGACTTACGAGTTACGACCCTATGCAGAGGTGACAATAAAGCCCGGGTTAGACCCAGGTTGATCGAGCCTTAGGCCTTTTTTTAAAAACTTAAACTCAAGCCCGAGGCCTGACATGTATCATCAAAACCACATCATTTTGTAAAAAAAAAAGGTCATTTTTGACATTTAAATAAAAAGCAATTCGACCCAGGTTCTGCTTGGGCCCCGTCAAGCCTTGGGCAGAGCTCAGCCCTCCTACAGTAGGAATCATCTCATTGCCATCCCTAACCCTATTGTGACAAGTTGCATAACAGTTAATGGGGAGATCTTATCTGTTTTCAATTTTAGTTTGTTAAGTTGAAAGTTGCAATGCTATAAATGAAGAATTAGAATACTGTTAATATCTAAATTTTAATTTAATTAATCATTTAATTGTAAATCGTTTCATAAAATAATTTATCATAATTATATGATTTTGTAAATATTATTTAATATACGTTCCAAAAATAGCATTATAAATTTCATCAATAAAAAAGTAATAAATATTAAAAAGAAATGAAACTCATTTTTAATTGATTTCTGGATATATTAATAACCGGCAAAGAAGTAGAACTCCTTATAATTTATGAGTTATGACCCATGTACAAGAGCCGAAGTTCACCAACTTCAAAGGCAAAGGCATCATAGAACCAATTAAACAAAGACAACACCTAACATTTCTTCAGGAGAAATGAAATACTGGAACCAAGTATTATTGTATGAAACAAACAGAAAATCAGTGACAGTAATGACGAAACCAGCAGTGTTCTCCTCCCTCACATCAAGTATTATTGTATGAAACAAACAGAAAATCAGTGACAGTAATGACGAAACCAGCAGTGTTTTCCTCCTGCCTCACATTCCTCTTCCCCTTGATCACCTCTACTATGAATCCACCATAAGAGGTTGGTGAGTGAGTTACCATCGTCATAGCCATTCAAGGTCCTTATTTTCTCCAAAGCAGTTTCCTTGTCATATACCCCTTCCAACCCATAAACAAATCCTTTCCAACCTTCGCCAACTCCTTCCCTAGACAAAGCAGGCAGTGTCCAATTTACAAGCTCTCTCACAAACCCCACGTCAGAGAACAAAACCTCCGTTATTGGCGACAACGGAAGCAACTGAATTCCAAGCCTACACTCCCTCCACTCAGGAGGTGCAAACCAAAGTCCACTATCCCTTTTGTTAGACCACAAAACTCCAACCATCCTATTCTCTGAAGTGAAATCTTCTTCATACAAATTCTCACCCTCCCTCACTTGCCACCATGTTTGTGCTGCTTGTATCTCCAGTGCAACAAGCATGGATCCTATGGCCACAAGATGAGTGTCTCCATAAGCCAACCCCATCAAAGCTGCTGAATAGTATGCATTTACAGCTTCACTTGAGCTCTCCTGGTTCCGCCCATCAGCAAATTCTGTTAACCCTCCAGCCCAAGAGTGCAATTTATACAAATCAAAGCACCGCAAACGTGGATAATTGCAACCTGATCTACGACTCAAGTTCATAAAATCAGCCATCAGGGCATAAGCCTGTGGCCTGAACTTCCTCCCCCATGCCGGGTCAATTTTTGCAAGAACTGAAATTGCGTAAACGAAATAACCCAGATGAAAATGGTGATCATTATAAACTCCAAATCCAAAGTCTGCACCAGAATCAGTCGACCCTTGTTTGGTAATAAGCCCACCCCATGTCCCATCATAAAGGAAACCATTCCCACCAAAACTTCCATCCAACCATGGCTCAATTGTATCCTTCAGGAACTTCTTAATTGCAGGAATCACATCAAGAAATCGTATCTCTTCAGCTATTAACGCCAACCTTGCTGCTCTAGCAATCAGTTTACCGTAGAAATAAGATGATGTTGTAGTTATAGCTAACGGATTCAAAGACTCAACATCCTTGGACAGTGCAGATACAATTTCTGCATATGATTCTTCTTTGATACCTTTAATAGAATGCCAAGTTACTGAAATCGGGTCTGGTTTCAACACCCATGAATCTCCGATAATACCAACAAGCTCACCATCAATGCTATTATACTTAAAATCATCCAAAACTGTAACATCAGAATCATCACCAGATAAAAGCTTGATATGGAGAGGATGTGCAAGCATAAGCAAATCACCCCACCCTTTCTTTTCCCATTTATACTCTAAACAGAAATGCTTAGAGAAAGATGCATCACCTGATACCGGATAACAAGAGCTGCAACGATCAAGAATTACTTCATAGTTTGGATCAGAGTTTGGTAGCACAGCAATCCTTATTATCCCCGAAAATCCACCAGATGTAATCGAAGATAAGCTGTGACTCAAATTTATCGGTGACGACGAGTATATAAGCCAGGTTTGGTTGTTATTAAGCTTAATATTGTACTTAGTGAGCGAAGAATTCGAAGAGAAGGAAAGAATAGCATGAATAGTTGATATCTGAATTGGCGTATTGCCGGATACAGAACAAGTCAAGAAAGGGCTGCCTCTAACAAGAAAGAAACGCAAGTTGGAAGAGGGTATCTCCAAAGTGACACTAAGATCACTATAAGAGGAAATTACATGGCTTCTTTGTTGATCTGGGCTGGTTTTATTTGCCGCAGAAATAGAGAGATCAGGGACAAAAATCTGGTAAATGAAAGCAGAGTTGTGGAAGCGCGATGGGTAGGAGACAGAAACGGAGGAAAGCGAAGACTTTACTAGATACGGGTGAAAGTATTCAGGTTGGTCCCCGTTGTTAAGAGTAAAGTTTTGGAAGAAAGAGTTTGTGGGCAGTGGAGAGGAGAGAAGAGAAGGTGAGAAGAAGAGGGAAGGATTGGGGAGAACTGAAGATTGAACTTTTGGGAAGAGGAAGGGAATGTTCTGAAGTGGTCTGTGCGTATGCATTGTCGGAAGTGAGAAAGGTGGCTCTGGTAGCTGCGATGATGGTGGTGCCTGTTGTGATGGAGATGGCGATGGAGATGGCGATGGAGATGGAGGTGGAGAAGGAGCAGGAGGTTTATAGGGAGACTTGCGAGGTTTTTTGAAGGGCTTAGTAACTAAGCGTTTGACTCGTCTCCTTAACTTCTTCAACATATCTACAGTAACGCGCTTTGTGTCACACGGTGATGGAGGAATTATGTTATGTTATTAAGTTTGTTGGGATTTGGTTGAGAAAGAGAGAGGGCATGACCACTTTGAGTTGTTTCAGAGAGGACTTGGTCAATTACTTAGCTCGGAGGGGGGGAAGATTAAGAAGGTTGAATAAATTGGAAGTGAAGTTGAGGACGTCGGCGAGGAATTGCTTGTATGGAATATGAATTGAGTGAAGGAATGGCCAAACTGTGTGGGTGGGGGGGTTTTCGAATATGCTTAAGGTGAAAGGTGTTCTAGGACTTTTTCCAATTTTGCCGATGAGAACTAATCCTTTACAATGGAAGCATTTTTATCAAATCAAAACTGATCCTTTACAATGGAAGATTATTATTATTATTATATGAACTTATTAATATGGAATTGCCTTCTGTAGTGAAAAAGGTAGTATTCCTCATGTTAGGAATGCTATTGACTACTAGGTAGGCTAATAGCAAATTGGCAAATGGGCACAAAACGAGAGAAGAAAGTCATAACAGAAGCCACCTTTGAAGGAAATCAAATTCGGCAGATACGGAAAGCCAAAGCCTTATGTTTGTTTGTTTACTAAGAAAACAAATAAACAATTGTAAGGGCTGAACTGAAAGTGAAACTAATCTTAGAATTGATCCATGGCCTCCGCTATTGGATTTCTTAATCTTTTAATTCTTCCTTGCATAGATAGGACTCCAAATTGGCCCATAACCCATCACAATCCCCTTAGATGTCAACCGATGTACCAAAACCAAGCCCATTTCCTGAACCCCTAATCACCGGTTTGTACCCACTGCCCACTGACTAGGCGATTTAGACTCAGAGATACAGCAATCATGGCCGGACTTTTGCAATGGGCAGCCGACGTGGTCGGTGGCCACGGCGGCAGTCTAAACGACGAAACAGACAATATCCCAATTGTGTTCACCCAAGACCAACGCAATTACGTGCAAGAACTGGACCGAAAAGCTCTCTCTCTTACCCGTTCCATCCAGGATCTGCGGCTTAGACTTCCTCCTCCTGACATCTCTCAACGCCTCCCTCATCTTCTTGCCGACTCTGTCGCTTCTAACGCTGCTCTTGCCCTCCAGTTGAACGCTCACTCTGCCACGAAAGAGCAGGTCATGCATAAAATTGCAATCTTTTTGCTCACACTTATCTGGATTCGTGATTTTTCTGGGCCTTTCTTGGATATTTATGTTGTTCCTTGTTAAGTTTGGATTTTTGAGTAGATTGATGTCCTCTCTATTCGTGCGTCAACATAATACTTTCTTGTTACTGTATGCAATGTTCGATTGCTGGATTGTGGTTGAGTTGATTTGTTCATTTTGTTTAGTGTACCTATGTGTTATACACTTAGAGGTTACTGTTTCTCTTTCTGCCTTTAAAATTCATATATCCAATTTGGAAGGAGCTCATCCTACGATGGTTGTCAGAGGAATGGGACTGGCCCCGCAGGTTTAGGATGCATACGTGGTAGATTTAATTATGCAAATAAGGGGTTGAAGCATATTTCCCATTCATTTGGGATCTTGGATAGTCCACCAACTCCCGTTTGATTTCTCATGTCAAAGGTTTCCTATGAGCAGGCTCAATTGAGAGAGGTGACCCTTCAGGAAGAAAATGCTGCATATGAAAAAGCTATATCAAATTATGAGAACAAAATACAGGAGAAGCTGCACGAGGCTGATTTACTTCAAAGGAAGTTGCAGGTGGATTTTAGTTCTGAAAATGCTTACGTAGTGCTCTATAATGAAATTGATAACTTAATTGTTATTAATACTTGAACTGATACTTCCGGACTTAATTCATTTGGAATAATCTTTGCAAGCACCTTTTCTAATATGAATTTTCCCTTCACATAAGCCAGCATATCTATTTGAAAAGGATCCGATGGAACATTGTCAAATTTACTAGCTAAATTTCTCTCTTTTTATTCTAAATTTATTCTAGATTTTGATTTTTTCTACTTAATTAATGAAAGGAAATGAATGAGATAGAGAAAAGTCTGGAAGAAGAGCTTGAAAATGCAGAAAGGACCTTGCATACCAGTCAATCTTCAAAACCTTCTGAATTAGTTGTATCTGTAATGAATGATGAAGTGGGACCGGATGCAGAAGCTGCAAAATCTGCCATATTGGAAAAGATGGAGATCAAGAAAAAAGAACTGGTAGAGTATTACCTTTTCTCTTGAGCTCATAAATTGTCACAAGTACATCCTCAATTTCCTTTTCCCACCAGAAAAGAGTTTCTCTCCTGTTGAAAAAATATGTTTGATCCTCTCAGAGTTCAATGAAAGAAATTGTTTACGATTTAGAGAGAGAATGGGCTGGAGTTCAGGAGAATGCACTGAAGCAGCCTACTCCAGGTATTCAACATTGTTATCACTAGTTTAGTATTTATACTATTTGCCGACATCCAAACCAAAAGTTGAGCTTGATATTAGGCATTTAACCGTTTTTATAAATCTCATAAAGTTGAGAGAGTAGTTCTCTTTACCAGAAGACATGAAGGATCCCAGGTTCTTCACAAGGTTTATGGCTTTATATCTAATTGCCTATGTTTCCATCAGAAGACACTCTTAGGGGCTAAAATGACTGTTAGATGAGAATTCTCTAGGTTATTGGGATTAATAAACTTTTTAAAGAGATTGACTTCAGTTTGCCTCCAATAGTGCATACTGATTTCTTAACTCGGGTATACTCTTTGGTCTTCACCTATGGGTGGATCTTCTTGAATGTTAAGGAAAAATGAATTGGTTCTAATGTTAGAATGATTTATACTCTGGAGTACGACTTATGAGGAAGGATTTAACTTTGGGATAATGTATGTTATGCAGCTCAGAGAGAGAAGATATTGGATAAACAGCTTCATAGCCTAATTGAGCAACTAGCAGCAAAACAGGTCAGTTACAGTTTGTATTTTTGTACTCTTCTAACCAATCCATACCTTGACTTACTTAAGGGTTCTAAAAATTGGCTTACTGTTGCTAGGCGCAAGCAGAAGATCTTGTCAGTGAAATCCATTTGAAAGAGATGGAACTAGAAAGACTGAATGGAATATGGAAGAGGCTTGAAAGCAGCAGCATGGAGAACAATGCTGCTAGGAATCGGTTTGGCAGAAGCAATTCAAATAAGGGATTTGCTTCCTCAGATTATACCGTTGAAAAGCTTCCTTATTCTTCTGCTGGTCGAACTGAATACCAGCTGAGGCTCATACTACTGAGGTCGTCTTTTGTGCTGTACATTTTATTTTTGCACATATTGGTTTTCATTAAGATTTCATTTTGAACAACCGTGAAATATCATTTTTAGAAAAAGAATTATGTAGGCTTTTAGTAATACGCTTGGCTTGGGATTATCCCTTTTGTATAGAGCTTATTTTCAAGATTTTGTAAGTAAAGAAAAATATATTGCCCGCTGATGTGTAAGACGGCTATTATATGGAACAAGCTACTTGAAGATTCAAATGCGTTGCTGTATATACTGTTCTACTAATTTATGATTATCCTAAGCACTTGATGGGTTATTTGGATGATTTTGAAATTCATGTGGAGAGTGCCATAATATATGACTGCAATGGGTCATGATGTTTAAAATTATTAAGAATTATTTTAGAACAGTGATGCCTTGTAAGGCTCATATGTTGCACTATTTCTGTGAGCAAACTCTATCAATGATCCTCACCTTAGCTTCATCGCCATGTTGCATCCAGATTATAGCGTTGCATCCAGATTATAGCAGGTCTGTGTATAAAAGAACTTGTATAAAGTCCAGATTCCTCAAAAAAAGTCTGAAATGCCTAATACAATGGCATCACTACTGAGTATTGCTAGGAATCTGTCTAGTTCTAACGTGCGAGGGGGTTTCTTATTTAATACCATTTGAGTCCTCGTACATGAGGTTCCTGGCTTGTACTTTGCTCTTTTAATTGTCAGCAATAAAGCAGTACTTAGGTAGGCAGATAGGATTATTTCTCATCTTGTGCGATGTTTGACTTGCCAAATCCGAAGTTAGATTAACATGTAGCTCCTAATTCTTGCCTTGGAATGAAGAGGAGGAAACTTTTTGTCTTCACTTCATTGCATAGGCATCTGAATGAACTATTGGAAAAACATTTAATTACATTTTTTAGTATTATGATAACTTTAAAATACAATTAACGGGACCAATGAATCTTTTAATAAAAATTTCAACCAAAACAATGAATGGAAGTAATTGACTTTTCTAATAATAGAAATGTTAAAATTTAAAAAAATTAAAAAGACAGAAATAGTAGATAAACTAGGATAAATGTATAATAAGCGGTTTGTTCTTTTACTGAAAAAGAAAAACAAATATTTAAAAAATAGAGTAATTAATAGAATTATTGTTAGAACCAATCTAATAGAAATATTTTAAAAATAAATATCCATGATTATACATGAATATGAATATTTTTTGTACAATTAATGCTACAAGATAAAGGGAAGAAGTGCTTTTTAAATGAGAAATTGCATGAAATATAAAAATTCAATTGGAAGAACTCATAAACTAGTAAGTGTAGATACGCATTTAGTTTGAATAGTCATGAATGCATTGACCAGTGAAAGTGATGCACGTAGCTCCTGTTAATAATTGAATCATGGCAACATGAAATTTGAACGCACTTACATTATGGTGCTTAATTTTAAAATTGGTTTTTAAGGGTATGAGTTTCAGAGTCTAATATGTATATGCGTCTTTGTCTGTTCTCAAGATAATTTATCTACTATGGTGAAGGGACTAAACCTGGTATGATGATCATCCGATAAGGCTTGTTTCCAAATCTAAGAATGGAGAATCCTTTTGCACCATATCCTAAAAGCACGGTGAGATATTTCTATTAACAATAATCAAAATACTCACTTTTGTATGAATGCATTGACAAAAATATTTACCAATATTAGGCTTAATATTTGATATTCGTAGCTTCATCTTGTCATTACAATAGGGAAAATCAATATAAGGAGTCTAAAAAAAATAAAGTTTATGGTAACCATATAAATAAAATGCAATTAATTTATCCTATATAATAACACTAAAAAAATTAGTATTGTTTTACCGTTGAATATAATACCTTTCTTCAAAGGAATTGAGAGTATATCCTTTTGACTTTTGCTAAATTGCCAAAACAAAAATAAATAACATTTCTTAAATCCATAAACGACATCTTTACACTTTTTATATGTCAAGTATATATCAAGTGCATAAGCAATAAAAGTTATATATTTATATATACTTTATTTCTACCTATATTTCTCTTAATTTATTACCTTGTCATCGTATGTGAGATAGTTAAATACAACAAGTCAGTGATTATAAGTCCATCTACAAAATATCTATTACATATTAGTTTAGTATCCTTAATAAAAATATCTCTAAGAAATAGTTCACGATACTCTTATGGGACACATCAATTGATCAATGTACGACTGTGAATATTATGCAATAAATACACATTTGTCGATCAATATGACTTAGTGGTTGATCATAGGGGTGTTCAAAAAAACCCACGAACCTGTGAACCGGACCTGAACCGCATGAACCAAACCTGTAAATAAGGTTAACCGAACCTGAGTTTAGGTTCGGTTCGAATCGAACCTAAAAAATTAGGTTCATGGTTCAGGTTCAGGTTTCTAACTTGCGGTTCTAGGTTTAAACCTGAACCTGAAATACCCAAA
>JANKOE010000008.1:20893927-20905260 GCA_026284465.1 Erythroxylum citrifolium | reverse complement strand
AAATCACTCTTTAAGACTAAGAAAAATCAAAACCTAGCATAACTCTCATCTTTCTCTTCTTTTTCTCTTTTCTCGTGTTTCTCTCTTCTCTCTTTTCTTCAATCACGTTTTTGGCTTCTTAAATGCAAGCTAACAATTTCCTCTTCCCATTTTGTCCCTCCTTCAATGCCTTAAGGTTTCTAAACTTACGTGACTTGCCAAATTTTCCCTTTCACACTCTTACTACTTTAATACTTCAATTCTCTTAACTCATGTCATATTTTCTTACCCACATTAACAAGCTAATTAATCCCAAAAACCTCAACCTTAATTTAAATCATGCCTAATAATATAAAAATTTAGGGCCAACAAAGATGATGTACACTTATCCTAAAAAGATCTCCATAGCTAATAATAAATTCTAAGAGATTGATACAACATGATTAATGATTACTTGGTTAAGTAAGTGGTTAGAAGGAATGAAAATGACATTACTGTATATGTCTTACTTGAAAACGTTAAATATAATTATAAAGAGTACGTGGCTTCATTTTTTAAAAAAATTGAAGATGAATTTGATATGTCTAATTCTGGAGAGGTCAAATATTTTCTTGTCGTGGAGATTACTCCATTAGTAGATAAAAATATGCAAAATTTTTCTTAAAGAAAAATATCTTGAATTTTCACCTTAAGTAATCTCTTCCTTTGGTTTTTAAAAAAATGAATGTTCATATGTCCCAATAACCAATATGGTCCTAAGGTAAAGAATAATCAGTTAATTAAAAGATATAAGTAATATAACAAAAATTACACCTATAACCCAAGTCAATTGGCGTAGTTTTTTAAATATGGAGAAGGATAAGTCAATCGTAGTTCCAATTTTTATAAAATTAAAATTATCAAAAGAAGATAAAAAGGAGAAGGTTAATGTGAACTTATATAGAAATTTGATTAGGAATCTGTTGTATCTAACAACCATAAGACTAGATTTAATGTGGACAACTAGTTTGCTATTAATATTCATACAAGAGCCAAGTAAATTCATTATGGTGTAGCCAGGAGTGTTCTAAGGTATCTGAGAGAAACATCGAACTATAGATTAATCTTTAAAAAGGAAGAAAGCATTAGTTTTACAAGGCATGTTGATAGCAGTTGAGCTGGTTTTGTTAATAATGTAAGGAGCAATTTTGACTATATTTTTCCTTGGAAGTGGTGTGTTTACTTATTATTTGAAAAAAGAAACAAAATGTTGCTCAATCCTCCATTGAAGCTAAGTATATTAAAATTATTTGTACCCTAAATTAATTCATGTGACTTATGAATGTGTTGATTGATCTTTGAATGAATGATTTATCTTAGAATGAAATAAGAGGATGCTATTTCTCTTTATATTAATAATGAGTCTACTAAAAGAATCAACATGGGAGAAATAAACATGTCAAGTCAAGTTTCATGCTATTAGAGAAGTAGAGAAAGAGGGAAAAGTAATATTAGAGCATTGTTCTTTAAAAAGCAAATGGATGACATGATGATAAAGGATTAAGGCTATACCTAGGAACAAATTCATTTATTTGAGATACAAAATTGATGATTTTATCAAATCCATCAAGAAATAGTGTTGTAGTTTATGCATTTTCATAAAATATGAAGGAACTTTTTTTTCTCCAAGTCCAATTTAATAATATTTTTTTGAAAATGGAAGAAATTGTATTAATACTAGCAAAAGCTATAAAACATCATTACAATAAGTTACTGAATCTACCAACAAATTCAGGATCCTTTAATAGTTACAAAGGTATATTACATCAATTGATTATAACATCTAGTAGTTTTTTAATCCTTAGCTAGGTGTCATTTAACACCTTTTGTATTCCATATTAGAATGGTCATTTAAGGAAAATATCTCTTCTTTTTAGTTTTCCTCCTAACTTGGAGTTAGAGGAACTCTCATGAAACCTTTTTGCTATCTCAACAAGTCTGTCATTCTCTAGTTGTATTAGCAGTAGGTTGCTTGTTGGATCATTATCTAGTAAACAAGGTTCATAAACTCTCTTCATCCACTAATTGTGCATCTGCTTCAACAGGAGCACTTGGTATATTATTGTTTTCAACTGTTTCATCTTGCTCTCCTTTATTTCTATTAATTGCATTTAAATTGACATTTTCCAACTAATTGTGTTTTTCCAAAATATTCTACCCTACAACTACCTTATGAATGGTTTGGTCTTCATCACAATTGTTGCTTTAACCTTCAGTGGATATTGAATGATTTTCTTTAACAGGATCACCCAAGTCTTGTGCTTGATTCTATGTTTCAACTTTAGAGTCATCAATAATAGAGTTCGTAATCAATTCATCATGCTTTCCAGTTTTGAAAATTTTACTTGTGGGCTTCCAACATTTTTTTGTTAAACTAGGCTTCCATGACTATGAAATAGGTACTTCAACTCTCTTGAATTCCAATCTTCTCCTAGCTTTAGAATAGGTAATTTATAAGGCAGATTAACATTTTTACTTACCTTAATACATTATTTAGCAAAGCAAATCCTCTCCATATTTGTTGTTTGGGTGTCTATGCACAGTGGTTTGCCTAATGAGCATGCTAGATAACTGAGGCCTTTTAACATCCAGAATTTAAGAAGAATACTGTAAAAATTAACCCAGATGGTGAATACATCTATACTTCCTTTGTCACAATCTAAGCCAGGCTTTAATTTCTATATAAACATGGGTTAGCCTCCTATGTGCCAAGGTCCTATCTCTAAACTTTCATCCTGGTTTTGCACATATGAGAATTTAAAGAGAAAATTACCATTCTCCATGAGCATCGTTCCCTCAAGGACTTCTTTCCTCACCTTATAGCAGCCCAAGCATTCACTACTCGACATGCTAGGCGTTTACTCTAGAAAAATTCCACTAAAGTTGACGATTATGCTTGTGCTCCTGCTTGGAGTAACTCTTTAGGAGATAGAATTCCATATTTAAGATGATCTTTATGTTGTCACTTATTTCAGATGATCTATCATGTGACATGATCTTTAAGTTGTCTCTTATTAAATTATTTGCTTAGCTTATACTCATAGAACACAACTTGTGATATGTTTGCATCTTAAGCCATGAACTCCACTGTATCAACTTTGTCATATAACACATGGAATGTGAGCTACCCATGCTTGATATTATGCTCTTTACTTCAATTGTCTAGTAAAAAACATACTCTAAACATGATTATATGCTAAGTTATGTTCAAACTGATGAACCTTGACAATGATATTTTTGTTCTTTTAATGATTTTTGTAATAAAAAAATATCATCTTGTTCGATTATTAGTCTAATACCAATAGGATGATTACGTGACTCTTTTGTGGAGTTAGTAATGGTGCTTATACTAGATTTTTCAAATCATGGCATGCCATATAACTTGTATTATACTTCATCTTATGTATTTATATATTTTTATGAAACAAAAAATAAATAAAAGCATTCTCTTTTTTTCGTTAAACCTTTTTTTTATGCATTTAGTGTTAAAGAGCTAAATACTACAATTAATTTCACATTTACTCCTTGGTAACCATGCCATCCCAATTGCTAGTATTATTTGACAAGAAGATAATGAATATAAAATAACTAATTAAAATCAAATACACAATCTGAATTCATCAAAACCTCATTCTTTGGTCACTTGAATAACCTCATTCTTTTGTCATTTGAATAAAGCTTATGCTGGTGACCACTCAACCTTCCATCTTCACCTTCCATCTTCAACATCTCCAACAAAAAATCGTTCCATGCATCAATAGGACCAGGCAAGCACCAGTGAACGCAATCGTTGTATAAGGTTACATTTTCATGTGCCCAGTGGCCATATGTACTAGGATGACCATCTGGTCTCAACAACATAGCTTGTGTAGTGTCAAGTAACCTAAACCTTAACCCCTTCTTTTTCCCTTCTTTTTCAGCAATTCTAAACTCCTCGATCTGTGTCAAGTAAAGTTCCAAATTAATACTTTCCAAGCTAGTCTCATTACTCAAAACAGGTCTCGTTCTTTTGCAATCACCACCTTGGTTCCACTCCCCATTTTCGAAGTGTGACGGCGCAAATGTCCTCAAATACGTTATGCCCTTGAAGTTTTTTAAGCTGTATATGGCTCTAAAAGCTGTCCTGAAGGCCTTTCGATAGCCATAGGACATTGGTAGGTCAGTGACGTTGTCGAGGAGGCAATATCTGCAGCCAACGATACTTCGAGATTCGTAGTAAATCGATGGACGGAAGAACCAGTGGCCTGCGTTGATAATGATGTAGTCGAAGTCGTCGATTTGGGTGGTCCATTCCTCGTCGAACTCGTCGAGGTAGAGGTTGAAGAGGCCGGTGTGAGTTGGACCATTGGCGTCTGCTTGCTCTGTCTTCACCAAATGTGGCGTCCAGAACGTGGCGATTGTGAAGTTGTAGGTTGTGTACCTCCAACGTTTGAAATGCTCGTCTGGTGTGTATGATACGTCTACGGGATACTCCACCTGAAATCAAATCAAAGACCAAGATCATATTTTTCATGAGATTTAATGGACACTAGGAGATGGTTTATTACTTTTAATTTTTTACTTTTTTTTTGTTAAACCATCCGGTATCTGGCACTACATGGGCAACCGACTAATCCGGATTCGAGCCAGGAATACTTTAAGCTCCCTTGATGATGATTTTAATTTAGGATGCCTTGGTCTAAATTATTTATTAGAAGGAATTAGCATTAACTAATAAAAAAAAGAAAAACTCTGCATATAGAGTAAGAAGAAAAGATGCAATCTTTATGTAATTATGTATAATTAGACAAAATTAGGTAGTGTTAACTAAATTGGGCAAATGGCATTGCGATATAACTAGTTTGTATACATAAGCATGGGGTATTAAGAAGTTATCCATAGATGAGTTTAGGATTTCAACCTACAAATTAACTGCTAGTAATGTAAAAACAACCCTTATTAGCTACCATATAAAGGTCAATATGCCATTTATTTCCCTTTATACAAAAAATTGACACGAATTAGAATAATTTAAAATCAAGTTAATAACAATGAAGGTGATGAAGTGTAGTCGTCGGAGAATTTGGGTGGCAGATCTTTCGCGAGTCACAATCTAGCCAGAAATACGTGGGTGGCTGTTACTATACCTTGCTAAAAAATTAATTTAAGTGGACCCCATTCCTTACTAATTGATAACACGTTAGGAAGTTGTGAGGTGCATTGTCAAACTCAAAGCAAGCTGAACGGGGTAATAATGCTAACTTCCATTCCACATCATTATATTAATAATATATGTCATTACAATAACCTTATGAAGTTAGTTAGCAACCTCAATGTTAACATTATTATATGAAATGGACATCTGTAACATTATTATAGACAATCCCATAGAATCCCAGACCCAGCAATTGTTATATATTGCTAAGCGCATGCCAATAAGCATATTTTACCTAACCCCCCCTTGGGTTAATTATATAGTATATTGATTTTGGTCAACTAATAAACTTATGGGTGGGTGTCGGCAAATTTTCCACATAGGAATGTGATGTAATTCCAATAATCAAATTACGAATTACAGTAATTAATTACATATTGAATTCTAGTATTCATCTCTGTTTATTCATAATTTATGACCTCCAACATTTTCTTGTAGGGTTAAATGGACCAACATTCCCTTGGACAAATATAGATATACAAAGTTTATGACTTTACTTGTAAAAATATTTATGAAATGAAATTGACCATTTAAGTATGATCTTATGTAATATTATTCAAGGCGAATATTGCAGTTTGTATTTGGTATTATTATACTCTTCAACTGCAATACCTTATTTAAAATTTAATTGTTATGAGAGGGATGTAATTATTTTAATATTTTTTTGATGATCATTATTTAATGTAAAAATAGTATTTTTATAAAATAAAATTTTTATTTAATAAAAATGATTACTAATACCACTAAATAATATATATGAACACTTAATTGTTTCTTTTTTCATATATATACACTACAAGAAACACTACAAGAACACTTAATTAAACGGTAATTACCGACAGTTTAATCGTCTGATTCTGTCGGTAACGCACGGCAAGCCGTTGTCAATCACCGGCGGAATATCCCGTCAATGATCTACCGACCGAAGACAAACCGTCGGTATATGATTTCCCTCAATACTGACGGAAAGGATACCGTTAGTAAATGCCGACAGTCATCTTAACAACCCCCGTCGGTATTTATTGCCGACGGCCATTTTTGCGACATTTTTTCCGACAACTCATTCCGTCGGTAATTTACATTACCAACGGAATTACATACTTTACCGACGGAATATTCCGTCGGCAATTGAGACATTTCTTGTAGTGATATATATATTACTAAAAGAAGATAACGCAGGAGCAGGTCAAACTACTAAGGACTTCAATTAAACAGTCTTCATGATTCATGCACTTCAAAACTCTCCATGTCTTCTCCTAGGTAAACCAACTCCCCGACCCGTCATCTTGTAGCTAATATGCTACTAAAGGGCTGGTGACAAGTATCTATCTAAAACTGGACTTTTAGGTTTCTTTTGTTTGCTGGAATAGGCAATAGGAAATGTGAGAATTGCATATTACCTGACATTGAAAGGACCATTAAAGCTTTAAGTTTTTTTGCATAGAATTCGAAATTTTTGATACAATAATCGAGACTTACCCTGGAGAGAAGGCATATCAAGGACTGCATATGGTTTCTACCCACTGAGTCGCCAACAAAGGCCATAGACTTTCCTCTTACGATCTCCAGAAACTCAGTAGGATCAAAAATAGGTAGCTCACAATCATCTGGCTTCCATCTCCATTTCATGAACTCAGTGTCGGGTCTACCATACTTCATGCAATTTTGATGCTCGTGTATTGCCCAACACGTTGTGTTCGTGTAGTATGGGCCATCCGGATTCGGCACCCACTCCCCTGAGAATATATCACACGTCTTGGTGGTAACAGCCACGTATTTTGACCCCCTAAGTTCTCCATTGTCGGAAGGTGGTGGCTTAGACAAGTCTTGTGGCAGATATAGATACCCTTGTAAGGTGTTACACAGAAGAACAACTGCGACAAGTGCAAATGTTGCCAGGACAAGTATAATTGGAGTTTTATGCAGCTTGGGGAATTTGCCCAAGGGAGTCTCCATGTTTTGCAGCTTATTTATTAGTAATAAGACTAGAGAGAGAGAGAGAGTATGGAGGGACTAGGATTGATTGAAAACTTGCTTAATCGCATATATATATATCGATGTGCCGAGTTCAAAGTGGTTGCAGATTAATTGGTGATATTTTACGATGAAGAGCTGTTTAACAAGACTACTTCATGTTACTTGTTACATGCCTCCCTGGATATCCCAACTCTATTGAACATAAACTTTTCTGGTATGGAATCAAACGTTCCAATTTATAGGTAAAATCGGATTAAAGTATGTGATGAGCATAACACAAATTTGCCCACCATTTCGGTAAGTCAGGGATGATATTTTTTAAAGTTAACTTTTACTTTGTCATTATTGGCTAGAAGTCAATATTGTTAAAGTTACTATAAAATTCACGGAGACAGGCGTAGAAAACAAAATGACATAACTATCTTCACTACTATATAGCAAGCAAATGCAATGGCCAAACCAAAAGTGAGTTTGGAATTCAAAAGTAATGCTGGCAGGTGAACATGGTACTCCCTACCTAATATGGGTTTTCGTTAGTTTCGACAATAATTGCCAAAAAAATGGGCAGGTCAACTAAAAGTGGAGCGCTGCCTGAAACTATCTGAAGGTAATAAGGGCAAAAGAACAATTTGACTGGTGAGTTATTACCCTTTTTGGGGATGACAAGAAAAAAGAG
Organism: Erythroxylum citrifolium; assembly: GCA_026284465.1. Taxonomy (NCBI): domain Eukaryota; kingdom Viridiplantae; phylum Streptophyta; class Magnoliopsida; order Malpighiales; family Erythroxylaceae; genus Erythroxylum; species Erythroxylum citrifolium. Next base: position 20,897,395 of record JANKOE010000008.1, on the reverse strand, counting down.
CAAGTTTCTCATAAAAGTTTCCCTTCCTCTTCCTCCAACTCGAACCCTAACCCCAATCAATGCTTAACAAAGGCCGTGTCTAAGATTTTCAGGCTATATTATAATGTGTTCTTATGCATTAATATGTCACTGGTTGGTGTTACATTCCAATCATATCTTGCATATATCCTCAGCTAGACCAAAACTTTTAGTTGGATGTTCACCATCACAGCCACTGTGATCTCCTTGATCAGAAGAGTGATTAGTTATGGGCTAATGGCCAGTTGTAGCAATCGGTTGTATTGTCATGTTTCTAGGAAGTCTACTGAACATTCAATGCTGAAATTTTGTAATAGATATTTCCCTTATCCAGACCGCTAGAGCAATCAATTCCAGTAAGCTAGTGTAAGAAGTCACTTAAATTTGATGTATTACCAATAATTATAATATTAGCATATATTATTACAACTTATTGATTGGAGGTCACAAGAAAGATATACACTACAACATAATAGACGACTATTAGCTATGCTTTTTTAGCTACGAATTAAAAATCATCACTAAATGTAGACTTTTGGCAATGATATCTCATTTCGTCGTACAAAATCCCAAGTTTAATGACGTTAAAGTAAATCGTCACTAAAGCGTATTATTTGGCGACGATTTTTAGGAATTGTCATTAAAAGTGGACAATTTTGTTTACTCATATCATCGCAAAAGATCGAACCTTTGGCGACAACAATGTGAAACATCGATAAGTATTCGAACCTTTTCTGACAAAATTTGTAATTCGTGGCCAAATATCGATATTTGACGACTAAACTTTTAAATCGTCACAAAAGGTGTAGATTAAAGAATTATATATTAATAATGTTAATTTGTTATTTTTTTAATGGTTAGTATGCTTAATAATCCTAAGGTTAATTATAATTGGCATTTATATATGATTTTTCATATTTTTGATTTATGTTTTATTTTTAAATTTGTTTAAATATATAGTTAATGCATACAAAACTCTATAAATTTAATATAAACATACCTAAAATTTAACATATTAATAAGATTAAAATTTAATAAATTTAAGTTGACTATTATTGTTAATCATTAATATTTATTAACAATAAAATAATAATACATAAAAATTGAAAATTGTAAGCAATATAATATAATGATGTATGCAGTTAAGTAGTAAAAGATTGTAATTAGAAGTTTAATAATTCTTATATATATACAATAACAATAACAACGACAACAACAACAATACTCAGTATGAATCCCACTGATACGCGGGGCCTGAGGATTTTTAATAGTATGCAGCCTTATCCCTAACTAGTAGAGAGGTTGTTTCTAAAATTCGTACAGACATAAAAATAAATAAAGTTTCACATTTATTCCATCGAAAAGGAAATGAAATGAATATTTTTCATATTCTAAGCGACATAAGAATCGATAAAGGTAAATAAGTTTGCTATGCCTGGATTCCCAAGAAAGTCCTTGCACGTTCGAAGGCATCAATTGAAAATGTCAAAGATATTCCCTTAGGTGTTCAGTTATTAACATTTTCTTTTGAAAACTTCTTGGCTATATCTAAACTTGTAGAGGGTACAGTGAATGAATCCCCAAATATAGTATGGATCGCTAAATTAGATGAACTACCAATGCGATGCGTTTCACTTAAGACACGATTAGTATGGAACTTAAATAGCTAGTTAAGTTAAAATGTATTACGAAGCCAAATTCAAACACATTCATACCTGATTGACCAGCTATAGTAAATGAAATCGATTGGTCAAAAACAACTGATTGCCTTAATCCTGTGCCGGCCCTCGGGATATTGCCATTATTTTCATTTTCATCTATATTCTCTTGATGATTGGAGTAAGCTTTACACAAGACATAGTATATACAATCAAACGTACATGTAATAGCTTACTATGATACAAATAAGATACAGATAATTAAAGAAGAGAGGTAATTCAGATGATACTAAAATCCTTGAAGAAGAAGATCGTCTATGAAAGGCAAGCGGTGATTAGTGTATGATGACGATATATTTGCATCAATTTTTTTTACACTAGGTAGAATTCTCCCACATTTCTTTTCATTGGAACTTATTTTATCCATCAGAAACCAATCGCCATGTCGACATTTCTCAATGAATTGATATTAACAGTTTAATTCTGAAAATTCAATATATCATAAAATCACTATGTTAAATAAAATTCGTTTGATAATCAAATCCCACAAATGAATTGTCAATGTAAAGAACTGATGCATATGACATTTTCTGCATTTCATGTCAATGTGATCGGTTGTGCTAGTTTGTCGATGATAAGTCAAAGTACTACATTTAGTAGTGGTTAAGATTTGGTGTTAAAGGAATCATACGGTAAACATTTTACATAAATATCTATTGTAAATTGTGCCTCGAATCTCTAACAAACCTTTCATCAAATAGTTACGAGGGTTTCCTCAAACAACAACTAGAGGTTGGGAGAAAAAACATCTACCCATCGTCATCCAATACAGAAACACAATTCATCATCTTCCAAACACAAACAAAAAGGGAAAGCCCACATTAACTTTGGGACGTGGCAGAAAAATATAGCACAATAAAGAGGGTTCTTAGGCTGAAAAATATAGCACAATAAGGAAGGTTCTTAGTAATAGAAAAGAAGAATAATACGTACAAACACAACACACGATGCTCCCTCAACGGTGAGGACCAAAAGACAGCAAATGATCACAAAAGATGAGATGATGCTTCTTTAACTAATTACAAAGAGAATATACGATGACTGAGATGAAAACGAAGTCAACTTTGTTTTCATGTTAATAAACTAGTAGAAAATGAAACTAGGTTATTAACATGGAAATGAAGTTGTCTTCATTTTCATCTCAGATGTCATATATTCTCTTCATAAACGGTTGAAGAAGCGTCATCTCATCTTTTGTGGTCATCTCCTGTCTTCCGGTCCTCACCGTTGACCAAGCATTGTGCATTTGTTGTTAAGGTAAACGACGTCGTTTTCGATTAAGTCAGAATAAATAAACCATTTGGTAAGGATTCAAAAACGTGTAGCCAAATGCTTTACCCTCTGCCTTGTGGGTTCACCTTTGGCTAACATAATTATATATAATATATTAGTTATATGTTAAGGTATCGAATTTTAATATAATAAATAGATAATTATTATTAAATAGAGTAATATATATTACATAAGTAATATATAAGAACATTTATAAATTATGTAATAATTCATAAATCATTAAACTAGTTACAATTATTATCTATACATTCATATAACATTATATTAATTAACATATATGATGATGATGATGATGATTGATTGAGCCAAGTTTACTTTATAAATTGGCCGCATTTTCTTAACTGTTTATGCACTCGTTGACCCCTAATTGATGACTTTTGCGCTTAAATTGGTTCCTATTAACAAGCTCTCGTAATTTGCAAATTGTCAGTACATTGTC
>JANKOE010000008.1:20869893-20879944 GCA_026284465.1 Erythroxylum citrifolium | reverse complement strand
CAAGAGAGAAATCCAAGCCTTTTGAGACTCGCTTGGATAATCAATCAAGTAATGTTTTTGGCATGATGTAAAATTTGTAGATACTTCTAGACGCTCCATGGTTTGTCATAATCATATGTACATATAACATGTATGGATTTGTTATGTTATTGAGAATGATGTTGGTTGATGATAAGTAGTTGTTGTATGTGAGAATTGTAGATTCAGATCCTTGCTTCTTACAACCAATTAAGCAGGTATAAGGATTAATCAGACAAACGAATAGGTCATGTCATTTTTTTCCAGTAGAATATAGAAAAGTTGGGCTTACTACGAGTTTTGGTGGCATTAAGCTTACCCATTCCCTAGTGCCAACACGGCCCAAGAAGGCGGGTCGTGTCAGTGTCACACGATACCTCCATGTCCACCCAGACTACAACACATCTGCTTTTGGATGTTGACAACTCAAGAGAGTCTTCTATTCTATGCTTTATTTTTGTTGATTATTTTTGTGAGATATGAGTATCCTATGCGTACATTGGGGGCAATGTATGATTTAGTTTTGGGGGAGTGAGTGTATATATTATGATGAACTCTGAGATTTTTGCTTAAACTCATGATACTATGATTCATATATTGATTATTCCTCATGATAGCCTCATAATTTTCTGATTGTTTTTTGTAAATAATCCTTAAGTTAGGATACATTTTTTGTTTAAGAAATATTACGTAAAAGAGACAAGCATGATTAGTATTTTCACTAAATTGTTTTAAATATCTCATTAGTTTTATTGAATGAAAGTATGTAAGACTTGATGCATTTTTGACAACTACGTGAGCTTTAAGCCTAAGAGCATTTATCACATTGTACTCATACTTATCTTTTTTGTTGTGTGTTTTCAAACATAGCTTGTTTATGCTAGAACTTGCTTTTGAATACATGTTGAGACCACATTTTCGATAAATTTATGTATAAAGATGATAAGGGTACTTAGGATAATCATTTTTGACCTAAACAAGCCTACCTTACTTTTTATCCCTAAAAAACTAATTTGAGACTTATCTTTTCTTTTGTTGAATAATACCCTTGTTACAAGCCACTTTTATCCTTCTTCTTATTGATGCTCTTATTGGTTTTGACTCCCGAAATTGAAGGAATTGTTTAACGCTTATTTGCATATAATTTTGGCTATTTCCATAAAAAGTAAATTAGTTGATTTAAGTTGCAATGTTTTTTATTTTTCATTTTTATAAAAACGGGGGAAAAGTATAAAAAAGAGAAGTCTCTTATTTGATGTTGTTGTTTGAAAAAAAGAAAAGAGAAAAACAAAGGTGATTTAAAAGGATGCTATTTGAATCAAGTAAATTTGGATTGATTTAAGTTGAAACTTGTGTGGATAAGTTTGAATGATTTCCTTCAATTTACTTAAGTTAAAAACTTCTTTTTGTCATACCTTACCTAAGCCTTATTATAACCCTTATCAAGCTCCCTTTGATTTATGCATTAAGTTCACTTTTATTAAGTGGTGGAAATATGATTCATGAGCAAACTTATGGAAATAACTCGCTATGCTTGAATTGAGTGCTTAATGAACCCTAAACACTTTGAGTGTATAGAGTGAAATCTTTGAGACAATGTCAAGTCTTGATTCATTTGATTTTGATGGAATTAATGAGATGCTATGTTTTAATTATAACAACATGTCTTATGAGTGTTTGTTCTCTCGATTGTTATTTTATCCTAAACCTTTAATGTGAATTAGTTTTTGGACATTTCTGGATAACATGAAAGGGAGATATGAGATTGTTATGCGGATAATTGATGTATGCTTGATGATAAGCATGAGTCCAGTGTAGCGGAATTTGGTAAGATGTTATTTTGATATATTAATTGAAACCATCTCTTTTATTTTGGCTATATTTTGGTGGTTAAACAAGAAAATTAATGTTTTTCTTATTTTAGGAGATGAAAAGTGGAGATTGTATCAAATTGGAGTATTATTGGTGAAAATCACATATTTTGGGGAAAAAAAACTGGATAGATTACTATAGTGGATAAGGCGAGATCATGTCTAATGTCAGATTCACTTGAAGAGCTGGAGTTTAATTAGGAAACTTCTTTCCATCCCTGTTATGTAAGCATTTTGACTTATTTTAGATAGGAATCTTTGAAAGATAGAACTAGACTAAGGTTTGAGTAAAAAAAACAATATGATATATGTCTGACACCTCTCCAACCTTCTGTTTGTTTCTTTTGAGTTTTCTTTTAATCTTTCAGCTTTCTTTTATTTTTGGTGTTGGAACAAAAGTCACGTGTGACTAAACTCAAATATTCTAATTCAAGGGGATTCAAAACTCTAATTGTAACCTTATGAGGTTTTATTCTAAACTTATATTCCTGTTTTAATTTAAGCATTTCTTGTTTTATGTTCTTATACTTTATGAATAATTAATATTAATTGATATGACAAATTACTTTGATGTTGATTATTCTATAGTTATCCATGAATTCAATGACCCGTAATTGTCATTAAGGATTGGTATAAGTAGCAAATAAGTTATTTATAAATTTACATGTTTAACTTATGATAAACAAGAAAAATAAGTTGAATAGTTCCAACTATCTCAACAGTCTTTTTCACTAAGCTTATTACTATCATTTAATTGATATGGAATGTTATCATACCCAGTCAATTGATGGTAAGTTTTAGTTTGGATGTTGTGTTTGAACTAATTAATTTAGGAATATCTGAGAGTTATTATAACTATTCCAATATATTTCGAACTAACTATTTGAATTGTGATAATTATTCTTTTTAGACTAATGATTAATGTTACAATTAGAAGAGATCATTTCCCTAAATCAGAGTTGAGTATTCTTAAATTCTCCTTTTATATTTAGTTGATTTATTTTGATTTCTTGTTAATTTTAATTAATTAGTTAATTAATCGAAAACCCCACTTTATTTTATTAATTAACATTAAGGAAATAGTGTTTAGTTCTCTTAGAGTTCGACTTAAATCTATGACTACTATAAGAATGTAAGGAATTGAAATTAATTTTGAGGGCTTTAACAACCTGACCACTTAGACTCACTGCCTTGTACCTGATTGGGTATTGGGCTGGGCTTAGGCACCAACAGCAGAAGGTCGAGCCTAGCTAGGGCTTGGGGTAGCTTATTTCACTATCTTAAAAGAACATTCAACACCTTAAATGCCCCAAGGAAGATCCCTCATTAGGGCTAGGCTAAAGCCTAGGTAGGTCCAGACCTAACCCAGTCTATTGCCATCCTTAATGAGGGATCTTCCTTTGGGTATTTAAAGTGTTGAATGTTATTTTAAGGTAGTGAAATACGCTACCATAATTATATGTATTATAACTGCTATGAATGAAAGTTTGAAGTATGCTTCTTTGAGGCTTAAAGGTGTGTGAATAGTTTTGCACATTATCGTAGAAGTTATGTGTATTTTTCCTTGATAATATTGAAGTCTATGCGTATGTGTAGAATTATATATGAAATCAAGTGGTTTGATTTTAAATTGACATCTAGTGGTCATACTATACGCATATGTTTGCTTAGATGTGAGTCTATCATACTTATTTGCTATCTTAGGTAAAGGCTCTTCACTATGCATATGCTCTCCTTTAACAAATGTAGACTTGGTATTAACTGCACTCCTATAGATATTCCTAATCTCATGCTTATTATGAGAATTCTTTTGAGGTCCTAGCACGTTTTCTAATTTTTTTACTCTCTTTAGTGAATTTAGATAAATAATAAATATTAATGTCATTTCTAATGTCTTGTTTCATGTTTTAATACGTCTAATATATGATTGTCCTTAATGATCACATTTTTGGAAGTCGTATTGTTATATAATTCACTTTTCATTTGATTCATGCATGCATCTAACTACTTTTGAACTTCCTTGAGTTCGAAAGATAATTTCTTCCTCTTTGTACTCATGATTTCTAATTTTTTTACTAGTTCAACATGTACAAAATCATTATTACTATCACACAAATTAGAGTTGGATGTTACTGTAGTATCTTCCTTAGTCACATATGTGAGCTATCTCCCCTTCTAGATACTCATTTTCATATTCACTTATGTGGTCTCAAGTTGAGGTTTTTACTGTTTTCTTCTTGGTTTTATCCTTTTTATCCTTTTTATTATTGTTTATATTTGTCATTATCTTTAAGTGGAGGATATTGTGACCTAAGTGGCCTAATTTTTACATTCAGAATAGATAATATAAGAGAATTTATAATTTGAATTACTTTTACCTTACTTAAAGTCCTTTCTTTTATAGAAATTATTTCTCTTCAGAAACTTCTTAAAATTTTCTAGTGATGAAGGTAAGGTTTTCATTATCACTTCTACATGTAGATGTCTCTTCTTCACTTGATTCCTCCTTTGAGACATTGAATGCTAGGTCCTTTTTTCTTCTGAGGCATTTGTTTTTCTTGCACCTCTTAAACTCCCATTTCATATGTGAGAAGAGATCCAATGGTATTATTGTCAAATCTTTGGCTTCTTGTATAATCATCACTTTGGCTTTCCATATTCCTAAAAATGACCTAAGCAACTTTCTTATTATTTCAATATTAGTATAAGTCTTTTCAAGATCTTTGAGAACATTAATAATGCCAATGAACCTTGTGTATATACTATAACTATTTTCATCATGCTTTATTTAAAATAACTTATATTGGTGGATTAACATACTCACTTTGCTCTCCTTAATTTGATTTGTTTCCTCATACATAATTTCTAATATATGCCAAATTTCGTGAGCTATTTCACACATAAAGACTCTGTTAAATTTATTTCTTCTTAACATATAAAATAATATGTGTACAACTCGACTATTCAAGAAAATTAATCTTTTATCTTAAGGACCTCGGTCTTCCTTTAGTTTGGGGCCTTTTTTTATTATCAACAATTTGTAGGTATAAATGGTTCATTTGAAAGTATTTACCATAGTTATACACTTTTGGCCATTAAGAAAAATATCATTATGTTTTTTTGTTTTTTTCTAATAGGGATAGTCATTTACATCAAAGAAGGGGCTCTACTAATGTTTTGTCTCTCTTGGTTGAACTATGATCATGATGCTTTTAAATATTTCATTATGATCTTTGATACATGATTTTGTTTGAAATGTTAGCATCATAGACTCGTTCTGATGCCACTTATTAGTCTCTAATGGCACCTAAAAGGGCATAAATTCAATAAATTTTAAATAAAATATTTATTAACTTGGTGTGTTACTTAGCACAATTTACAAAAGATGAAAATATGATATAAATAATAAATATCAGTAACACACTTAAGTAATAATATAAAAAAGGTGAGGGAAAATAAATGTAAACCGATTTATAATGGTCCACAAATAACTTTTACTTACATCTACCCTAATACTCTTTAAAATTCCTCTTTAACTCTTCTTTTAAGGTGAAGAATAAACTTTATATAATCTTTTCTTAAAAAAAACTTTTGCAATCTTCCTTGTTAATGAAAAGGACGCTAATGCCACTTAGAACACCTCTAAGTATAATATAAAACACCTTAACAAAAGCTTACAACTTAAATTCTCTCACTTTTTCATTTTCATAAAACAAGAAAGACTCTTTCACTAAAATATGAGATAATAAATGATCAAACGCTTTAGTTATGGCTACATCTTGTTCTTATATAACATCTCATCATAATAATAAGCTTATAAGTAGTATTTATATTTTTTATCATTAAAATATGGATTAGAATCTCCCTTAGTTTAATATATAAAATATTATAAAATAAAAATATTTAATATTTTCTCAAAGTTCACCATATTTTAGATAGTTTACGTTGAAAGCTACTAGCCCAATCTTCTTATTGTATTACCACTATGATATGTTATATTTACGGGTAAATTATAAGAATCTTGAAATTTTGTGAATTTTGAAATACTAATATAAAATTTTAAAACTAGTAATAAAATGTTACTACTTTTATTTGTTTTGTAAAAAAAATTAATTGTTAACCCTCCAATTAACAGTGTTAACATGACAACTAACGCCATGGTAGATTAAATGTAAAATAAAAATCTAAGAACCAACAATATAAAACATTAAGCCGAGATAAAAGACTGAAAAACTAGCCACACCAAATTAAATGCACTCTTACCTCATTTGTGAGAATAACGACAAATTATGTTTAAAAAATTAAAATTAAAATATTATTATCATTTTTAAAAATTTGAACGAATATTATAAAATTTAAGATTTTTTATAATTTATCATATATATATTTATGAAACTTCGTTTTTGTTCCAAGTCCCCAGTTATTAGTATTGACAAAGTAGAAAAGGAAAGTATGTGAAGGGAATGGATCCTCACTAAAAGGTACAGACCAAATAATCCCCATCTAAATATTTGATTTTCCACTTTAAAGCGGGCCGAGTTGGCCACATTAGGCAAACTTTTGGGCTTAATTAATGTTCCATCAGTACTGCACTACTGAGCATGATTAGGTACAATTTGTGCCATGATTAGTTAATTTTAAGGAGTCTAGATCTTTTCTTTAATATTATTATGTTTTATTTTGTCTCATAAATTTTAGTTATTTATTATGCGATACCCACACAAATTTTATGCAAAATTAAAATAAATAAATAGCTGAAATTTATTGAACAAAATATTACACAATGTATACCTTTCAATTCATGTACCACTTGTAACCGTTATATTCATTCATTTCTTCTCTCTTACTTACTCGCCCTTCTTCTTAAAAGCCCATTTAGTCTTGTCACACAAAATCTTCCCCAACTCTTTCGTATCTACATCTCACCTTCTCTCCGTTCCGAGCTTTAATACTACAGTCTCTCTAGTTCTACTTGTTTTTTTGCTGCGGCTTTGCCGTTGAAGTACTCTCTTAATTTTCCTTCAGGCTTTCTCCTTTTCACGTCCTTTCTCTAATTCTCCCTTATTTTCATTTTTCTCTTCTTTCTAACTTACGGGTTTGTTCCCTATTTAGCTTACTAGTGAAGGGTTGTTTATATTTTCTTTTCTTTTTTCCATCGACGCGCAGGTTGTGACTTCTTACCATAAACATGGTGATGATGGGAATAGAGAGGCTAGTTGTGAGCTTGAAGTCCAAAATAAGGTCACTGAAGACCAAAACACCATATGATAAGATTGAAAAAAGTGACAGCATGAGATTTGAGATAAGAAGCAGGAAGGCCAAGAAGCTCATAGAGAAGACCCTCAAAATTGCAGATTCACCCAAGACCAGAACTTATGCTTTTTAAGGTTGCAGAGACAGAGCACAGCCATAGATTTCTCCTTTTTCTGTTCTTTAACAGCTATGTTTAGTTGCTGTTAAGTGTCAGACTACTACAATTAAAAGAGGGCTGTTCCTCTTTTTTGCAAGAGACCACTCTGTCTCTGCCAAGCTCAATGTAAGCCAAGAATCATCTCTAAGTCTATTGCTAATAAATATGACTTATTGCAGTGGCTACAAATTTGTACTCTTCATCTACCAAAACAGTAACAAATTTAAAGCATTGAATGGACTCTCTCTCAAATGAGCTGTTGTTTACAAAATAGAAAATTCGAGGTAACGTTCAATGCCATTTCCAAATTCCAACCCAACTTTTGGGGATAGAAGAGAGTGTAATTAAGGTCATCCAAGTTGTGGTATTGTGTAAGGAGTACTTGTTTTTAGAATTTCTTCTCATGCTAGTCATTTCAAAGAAATGTTTGCGAATAGGGATCATTCAAAATATTGTGCATATGTAGTACAGAAGTTCGAGTTCCACTAGAATGAAGAGAAAATGACAGATAGGGAGATCTATTCCTCCCTCTCCTAGACCAAGAATAGCTATAGATACACAGTTCAGTTGTTTTCATTTGAGCCGACGTAGGTTGTCTGATCAACTATTTGATGTACCAATAAGTTACTGACTAGTAACTTTACAAACGTGGATAGATGTTATATCAAGAACACATGGAGTAGGTTTCCCCAAAAAAATGTGGCTATTCCGTTAGAGAAGGGTTTCTGTCGTTATCTTCATTTTTATGCTCGTGAAAGGAGACTGCAACCCATTTTGTCGTATTTTCTTTCCTTTTTGTTTTTATAGCTAATGCATACTAATTTGGACCAAGTTCCTAAATCTAAGTTACTAAATCTTCATCAGGCCCTACTTTGATCTTGTTGTTGCTTGATAAACTCCTAAGTCGATCGCTTCTGATTGACGCCTAATTTGGTTCGGAAGTTTTCGTGGGACAAAAAAGAAAATCATGATTGTTCATTGTTCTTAACTTCCAGTTGAAGCCGTTGATGTTACATCTCAACCTTCCTTCTTGTTGAGCCACTAATTGCAATTTCAATAGCTGCGCCTGCGAGTTCCTTTTGTTGTCAACTTTTACAGAGTCGCATCATGGTGATGTATGGGTGGCCATAATCGAATGGACCTACGTATTATGAGTAGCCTTTGCTCTTTCTGGTAATTAAGGAGCTCCATTTGGCATGTCGGTAACATCGTGATCATCCATGTCTATTCTACCTAGGTTTTGGCAAAAGAGTACATACAATATGGATCCCCAGAGAATGGAACGGAACTGTATCCTCTCTTAAATCCCCTGAATCCAATACACTAAATTCTAGAAAAAGATAAGAATTGAATTCAATAAATTACAAAAATGTCTTGACCTTCTGTACCATTCGACTTTAAATTTTTTTTAAAAAAAGGTCTTAATCTTCGTTACAGCTTTTTTCTAAAATAATATTGAATTTCTTCTTTTTGAGGATTTATCCATCTATTTCTCATCCCCTAGAGAGAATCTAATATGGGTGTGAAACAGATTAGATAGTATGGTAACTCCAACCAGTTGAGATGCTGATTTAGAGCTTTAGACTAGCTCATTTTTGTACGGATGTTGGTCCTTTTCCACGTAATAAAGATGTATGGATGATAAAACCTTTACTGGAAAGATTACTCGCTGACATTATCCAAGCTCCACCACAAAGCGAAAAGGGTTGGTCTAAAATAATGAGGAATGCTAAAGAAACATCAAGAACCCATATAATTGTCCGCTTCAATATATAGATAACAAAGACAGACAATCCCGCATTCTTCCGCACTAATTGTTATACAAAGAAGAATTTCCTCAAGGAAAGGCGCAACCACGTAAACGGTTGCTTAAAAGAACATCCTGGTTTTGATGGTGGTCAGAATTTTATTGGATTATCTAAGCCGACAAGCAAAAAGAAACGAGAATTGCATGTCCAATGTAGGACCTTGTCTTGCAATATGAGATCTCAATTCTTCAATGGATCTCCAAGCAAAAAGCAACAGATGTAATTCAAAATCCAAGTGTGATAACTAGTTGAGGCTTGAGAAGTTGGGTGAGCAACTAAATCAAAAATGAGTATATTCCTTGTGGAAATAACTTGATAATCAATAAGAGAAAAGTGGGTAATCAGAATCAGTACAATTCACTTTATAAATCCTGCAAAGTCTAAAAGACATTGAGCACTAACATTTTCCGTATTCTTTTGATAAATTATTAGCATGCTACCAATTTGGTGAAAGGTCCTTGTGGTGCAAGAGGAGAATCTGGAGAGTACAAGTGAGTTTATCTAATCTCAACTTTTCTGAACTGAACCTGTTTAAGTAAAGAAAAGGCTCGGCTTCCAGATACTAATCCAAAAGAGGATTGCATTTAATTTGTGTGTCAAAGAGTACTCTTTAAAATAAAGCTGTTGAGAAGCAAAATTGAATGGCTTATGAACAAAATGTAGCCTGATTAATGACCATATTTTATTTACATATATATAATGGAAGTGTTCTATTTAGTCTATATTTCCAATTCAATAGCAGAATAAATCTTAACACATGATGGATGCATCAGATTAAACATCATGGATATATAAATTGATAATCTCCCTACTAAATTTCACAAATTGTTTTCAATCAAGTTTCTATAACTACAAGAGAGTCAAGAAAGAGAAACTAATATTAACTAAGAACACGGTCAATTTTCTCAATCTCTTTTCAATAATGATATTTTCTGCATCAGATA
>JANKOE010000008.1:20859035-20869793 GCA_026284465.1 Erythroxylum citrifolium | reverse complement strand
AGAGAAACTAATATTAACTAAGAACACGGTCAATTTTCTCAATCTCTTTTCAATAATGATATTTTCTGCATCAGATACACAATATGATAAAGAAAACACACTCAAGAGGGAAGTGAATTGTATATAAAAAATTACAAGGTACTTTCAAATTGATAATATCCTGCTAAACAAAATAAGTCTGCAGATAGAAGGTGCCCTATCAACTTTCGAAAAGATCCTGTTAACGTTGAAAACGAAAAGATCCTATTAATCGAAAGGAGTCTTCTAGCCCTAAAAAAGAAAGGAGTCTGTTAATCAATAGGAATCTACTAGCGCTAAAAAAGAAAGGAGCTTGTTAATCGATAGGAGTCTATTAACGCTCAAAATGAAATGAGCCTGTTAGTTGTTTCAAAAAACGAAAGGAACCTCTTGTGATATAAAAACAGAAGGATCCTATTGTAAAACTGAAGGAGCCTTTTGAAAAAACAAACATATAATGTAGAAATTTAAAAGTTAGGAAGAGAGAAAGACTGATACAGTCGATTTATATTGGTTCGGCTAATAACGAAGCCTACGTTTAGTCCCCAAGTATCCAACTTGAGTATTTCACTATAAGAATTTAAGTATTAAATTTAAAGAGTCTCTCTAAACTCACAAGTACTTATTTTTCAAGGTTCTTTAACTTTCCACACTCGTAGTATTTAACAAACCTCTACAAGCTCTCAATAAAAGTGTATAAAGGGTTTAACAGTCTCTTTCAATAGAGTGATTTCACTTTTTAAGGTACAAAAGGTTTGATATAGATATAATTTTCAAAAATATTGATCTTGCTTAAGTATTTCGCAAATCAATGTGTACTTCACAAATGCAATGACTCTTCACTAAGTAGACATTTTTCTTTATCTAGCTGTTGCTTCATTTTAATTTTGAGTTGACTTTGTATCTAAGGAATCTTCGATATCATCTCTGTTGGAATCTTCCAATATTCAGATGTTAAGAGAAAAGCTTTGTCAAAACTTCTGAAGCTAATTGTTCGAATAAGTAAAATCCTTTTGGATGTTGTGGAATCATTTCTAATAAGGTAAGTTCATTAAAAAGAATTCCTGCAAGAAAGAAGACATTTTTCCTATGATTTTATTTCCTTTTAAGAATTATGTTGTTACCAATAAAAGGAAATAACTCTGATTTGAATTTTGAAATATTATATAGTTATGATCAAAATCATTAATAATGAACCTTGAGCTAACACAATATTACAATCATATTATTTGTTAAGCTAACACAATATTACACCCGTATGATTTGTAACAATTGTTTATTCAAGATCCTAAAGTTATGTTAATATTGATTTATATCATAAAAAACATATTTTTACATGTGGTATCAGAACATGTATTTTGAATAAACAATTTGCTTGTATATTTAAAACTATGGTTATTTGATGTTCAATGTCAAATATTTTGATGTTTGAAGAGTTTTATGATTATTCACTATTGATGGTTTCTATAAAATTAAAAAAATAAAAATTATTATGGTGATGAATTTTAAAGATGGCAAACTAAAATAATGCATCAGAAATATCAAAGTTAAATCTCATGCATGTAAGACCTTTGCTTTTCTTAGTTGTTGAATTGTAAAAGAAGTATGACTCTACAGATGTACTACAAGTATGACTTTACTCCATATAATTTCTAGTTTATCTACTCTTAGTCTTAGATAATGTTAGATAAATATTAGAAGGAAAATGCCCAATTGATTTAGCTTGAGAAGTGGGGTAAGTAGCTAAATAAAAATGTATATATTCCTTATGGACATAATTTGATAGTTAATGAGAGAAAAGTGGGTAATCATAAATAAGTGCAATTACAGAGTCTAAAATACGTTGAGCACTATCATTTTCCTTATTCTTTTGACAAATTATTAGCATGCTACCAATTTGATGAAATGTCCTTGCGATGACAGAGGAGGATCTGGATAACAGGAGTAAGTATATCAAATCTCAATTTTTTTTGGAGTGGACCTGTTTATGTAAAGAAAAGGATTAGTTACAAGATATTAATCCAAAAAAGGATTGCATTCGTGTGTCAAAGATTACTCATTAACATAAATCTGTTAATAAGTAAAATTGAGTGGCTTATGAAAAATTTGTTAGAATGTGGCCTAATTTATGATCATATACTTTATATATTAATATAATGGAGAGCTCTATTTGGTTTATATTTCCTATTTAATAATAGAATTCATCTCAACCATTTATGCTTGTCATTTGAAGGATGTACTAGACTAAAAGTTATAGATATATAAATTGGTCATCTCTATACTAATTAAGGTAACAGATTGTTTTTCATCAAGCTTTTGTAAACGTAAGAGAGTCAAGAGAGAGAAATCAATTTTAACCAAGAACAAGGTGAAGTTTTTGAACCTCTTTTCAATAATGGAATCTTTCGCATCAGGTACACAATATGACACTCTTATGATTTCTAACAATTGTTTATTCAAGATCCTAAAGTTATGAATGCTAATTTTGATTTATGTCATAAACATCATATTTTCACATATGGTATTAGAGTCAGTGTTTTGAATAAACAATTTATTAATCTATTTTACTACCATTATTTAATATTGATTGTCAAATATTTTTATGTTTGAAGATTGATTATTCATTATTAATGGTTTGTATATAATAAAAAATCTAAAAATTATTATGGGGATGGAATTTTAAAGATTGCAAACTAAAATAATGTATCAAGAATATCAATGTTAAATCTCATATATACAAGATCTTTGTTTTTCTCAATTGTTGGATTGTACAAGATCTTTGTTTTTCGGTGGACAGAAGCTAAAATGAGGCCTACAAAAACTTCCTTACAAAACCTTAACACCTAAGCTGCTAGGTGTCTCAATTATGTATTAGCACATGTCGTCAATGTATGACTCCCATTTGTTCTCCATTTTAGGCTATCAATTGACACAATTCAATCAGGCCACTTATCCCTTAATTAATGATGCCACTTGTCATTTAATTATACTGCCATTTGTCATTCAATTATACTGCCATTTGTCAGTGTCTTAGCTAGCCAAATGTCATTCAATTTTCATGTATCAATTTATCTTGCTACTTGACATTTTTCCTAGTCCAAATGTACATTTTAATACTTTAATTCTCTAATGGTAACAATTAATTCCAAGTCACTAAGTATGATCCATTAAATTAGAAATTCAAGACATATACAATTCACATTCAATTCATATCACAATGTTAACACCTATCTCATTTATTTTTATGTACATGTATCATCCTAACTAAGGTGTAATTTGGGGCCTTACAATTCTTTCCCCTTTAAAGAATTTCATCCTCGAAATTTATACCTGATGAAACTAGTTGAAGATACTGAGCTCTCGTGGTCGATTCTAACTCTCATGTTGCTTCCTCGAGTCTTTGGTATTGCTAGAGATATTTGCTTAGGAGGAGTCCAACTAAAAAACTTTTAAAGAAGTGCTTACTGGAAGACAACAGAAATGAAAGTTTTAATAATTTTTCAAATGTTATTAGAGTTTTGGCATTATAAACCAACAATTTGGATATCTCTTTTATAATTATTTTGGGTTTGAATATATTTAGTAAGTTTATCTATTTTAGGTCAAATGTATGATTTATACTTTAACATTTCATAAAAGATCTAAGCAAGCTCCTACCGTTATCTCTACTACCATTATGCACCCTAATGTTACTAAAATAATACTCACTGTACCCTAAATAGGGTGTAAAAGTGATAATATAGATAATGGTTGGGGACTTATTTAGACCTTTTGTGAAACATTAAGATAAAAATCACACCTTTAGTCAATGTTTAAAGAAATTATTTTTAAGATCACATTAGCATTTAGAATCAAATAGGCGTGTGGATTGAGTTTATTATGAGATCATAGGCTTAGTTGCGGAAGTGATGTTGAGGTGAAGTATAATATTTGATTTTATTAAACATTAATATAAGAAGCTCACTTTGGAAAAATTAACTTCTTTTAAAGTAAATTAAAATATCAAATTCGATAAGATAAATGTAGTTAAGTTTAAGTATGGGGGAAAATCCTACTGAAATGTCATTTAATTATTTTAGAGAATAATGTGAACTCTATACGCCTTACTATATAAAGATAGAGGAGCACATGAGTAGCATAGTCAAATTCCTAACTAAATTAATTAACCATATTCCTCATGAATTGTGGATGTCAATATCTAGGGAAAGAATATATATATATATGCATATTTGCATACCCACCTCTTATACTTTTAGGTATTTATATAGGGTAATATCGTTTACAATTTCTAAAATGAGGGAAAATAATGATATTTCTAATTTTTAGTGCATAATAAAGCGGAGGCCTTGTAACTTAGGGTACTGCTTTGCTAGATATTAGGAATATATGGGAAATAAAAAGAAAGGAGCCATTTATGGAGGGACTTACTTGACAAGGTTAACAAAGAACCTAGGTAGATTTTATACTCTTCTAATGATGACCATAAGTTATCATATGTCTGTTGTCAACTTTGACATACTGAAATACATGAGGTTAGTTAGGAAGGTCAATAGAGCTTACGCTTTGATGGAGAAAGTGAGAGATTGAGACACGAGAAGAGCAAGAGAGAGTAGAGCTTCAACCAATAGTGAAGGCACCTCAAGTAGAGGATATGGTGGTAGCTTATAGAGATATCCAGCCTACACCATAGAAACTCTTATGGGAGATGATAGATATAATCAATATTGATATCAAGAAAGAGCATAAACAAAACAATGTGTTATAGAAGATGCAAAGTAAGTTGAAGAAATAAAGATAGTAGTTGTACTAGATGAAGTATAAACTTTCTGACTAATTTCAATATATGGGTACTCTGAGTAGCCTCTATAACTCTTAATAATGCCAAAGAAGGGCAACAATTATGATAATGACCTGCTATGAATTGATCTTTTGTTTTCTTTTCTTTAAAGCTTCTACATATTAATAGTTTGTTTTTCCTTTGTACTCCCAAACCACATTCTTTATTTTTCTTATATCATTTATTTTGGTTAAGTGCTTTATTTCAATTCATTTCTATATTTAGTTCCCTTTGTATTTTATTGTGTTTGTTTGTTATTAATCTAGTATAAATAAAAATTAAATTCTAAATGTTGATTATATTCACCATGGATAATAGGTGACAAAAAGTCAAAAAGCTTTCTTTTTTCCTTTTATTTTCTTCCCTATTTTGATATTTTGTCGTTCTTTGTTTATATTTAGTACATTAGGGAAAATGTATAAGTATGGAGAAGAAAATATTTATTTTGATCCCTGATATTTTTTAAGTTCGCAAATCAATTTCAACATAATTGGTTTAATACGCAATAACTCTCAGAAGTTTTACACTAAAAATAGAATAATTAAGATGATTCATTAGAATTTTGATTATTTTGTCACTCAATTAGTTTAGATAAATAGATAGGAGCGTTAAAAACTAACTTAATTTTAATTTAATCTAATAATTAAAATGGATTTTTTAATGTGTGTAATGACATTTTTGTAAAAATTAGGCATATTTTTTAGTTAGAAGTGGATTCTCTTTCAAGCATTTTGTCTTCCCACAAAAAATATAAAAATAAAAATATATGAATAAGTGAGAACAAGTAAATTCTCTATGCTAACTTTAACCTAAATAAAAAATTTTAAAGCTAAAAAGTAGTACTAGTAGTCATTTGCAGCAATGACTTAATAGAATAATTAGGAGCATTCAAAACAAGGTGTTTACTTTTGTGTCAACAAGTGACTTTTTAAACAAGCCTCTGGTTCTCATTCCATACTTTAATAATAAGTGTTTTTTATTTTTCCAGTAATTTAGGTTATTAAAATATTTGAAAATGAAGCTTCTTACTCATTTATATCTAACTTATGTACTAGGTCAAAATATATAGATTAATTGATGTTTGAATGATTGTTAGATTAAATTAGATAATTTAATAATTTAGTGTAAGAATCTAAATGCCTAATTGGTTCATGAAAAATGCAATTGAACAGATGATAGATAGATTTGATATCTCTAATTTATTTATGGATTTTCCTGGAATTGTTACCTATTTAATTTAACATTAATTAAAATTAATTTGTTTGAGGATAAACAAAAGCTTAAGTGAGGGGTTACTGGATGTGCATGAAAAAATGCATATTTTTTAATAAATATTTTACTTGACTTTCATGTTAAATTATATTGTTTTATTTAGTGTTTAATTTATTTTTAGATAACTGTGATAAGTTGACCTTAAGATAAGAATTTTCAAGAATTGAAAACTATTTCAAGCAAAAACATGAAAAAAATCATAGTTCTTAGAGGAACACGAATTGATACACAGGTAATAATTCTCAAAGGAATATAATTTGGCCCACACCCATGTGCCAATCTTATTCTATATTGATCAAATGCAGTAAGAGACATTAACTAATTAGAGATCATACATCAGCAAAAAAATTTATAGAACAACACAAATTAAGTTATAGTGGAGCCAAAGATTGTATGTCAATCAAAAGAAAAATAATAAGATTCACATTTTTGGAATACAGTTGTATTAAAGATTGCATACTAATTTCCTGAGAACTACGAAGATCCACAAAATGGTGGCATAAGTATACCAGAGATAGTTTCTTTCCCCTAAAGGAAATAGATAAATCTACGACCTGGACCATGGTCTGGGCCCAAATTATGTTGAAGGTATAAACACATATATAAAGAGATGAAACCTTAATTTTTAGAAAATGTTTGGAGAATTTAGACTTTAGACATATCTTTTTCTCTCGATAAGTTAGGGTTAGCTATTAGGAGGTCCAAAAACCCCTTGAGATGCCCATTATAAGGCTATTTTTATTGAAGAGTCAAGATTAATATATTAATTAGATGGATCAAGTTACAGAAATCAGAATTTTCATCTAGATTTATTTATATCATGTAATCCTTATTTTTGTCTATTGTTTTATCGTTTTCACTATGATTCCTAACTAAATATCTTTTTATATTCAAGTTTTCACTTTTTTATGAATTGATTCTTTATAATTTGTGAATAGGATATATTTCTACGAATTGCTATTCATTGATCTTAATGCAAGATTTTGTTATATTAATGACTAAGTTTAATTATAATTCACTTATACATGCCTCGAGAAAGCTTATTCACAAGTAAACAATGACTTAGATAATAGTGTTTTCAACGAGGTGCTTAAGAGAGATCTTTATGATCTTTCTAGTATCAGGGTAAAGTCTTCCAAAAGATTTCATAGATCTTAATGTATTCAAATGGTTGTTAACCTGTTAGAGTTACGGGTTAATCAACTAGAGAGTATATAGTTATAGCTCGAGAGACTGTAGCTTTAGTGTCTAAGAGATTATGTTGATCTAATTCAATATATCTATTATAGGTTAATCAAATCACAAAATCAAAAGTAATACTATAAGAAGTACTTGTTTAAATATTAATATTTGTTTGAATTTTCTTTTGATAAATTGTATTGTTATTAATTCTATTTAGCTACCTATTTAGGTTTTATTTTAGTTTATATGTCTGAAATCAAAATTATTTTTTTATTTATTCAGTTTAGACTAGTTACTAGTTTAAAGTTTTCTATTCTATATTGGTTTTTTTGTGTGGAATCGATATTTTACTTCCTAAAAAAAAGTGCACTTACCTTAGTTTTAAATAATATATTAGCAATAGGAAAATTTATAACTAGATAGAGAACACAAACTACCAGTCATACTTGATCAAAATCTGTTAAGTGTTCGTCAATTGATTGAAAAAGCATATATTGGGAACTTTGACAAAGTAAATATATGATTGCTGAATCTAAAGGAGATATAATGATGGGAATTTTCTTGAAGAGTAAATTTTTTCCAATTAATTGGAATGGCATAGCCATATATATTGGAGAAAGTAATTCTATGAATTATTATAAAGTTGCTTTTATCAATGAGTTTATACTATGACATAATAGATTAGGACATGAAAATCTTGATGTATTGAAAAGAATAAGTCAAAATGATGTTGTTTAAGGCCTTCCTAAGTTGATAAAAATAAAGGAAATTTGTCGAGAATACTAGCTTGAGAAGCAAGCAAGATATCTTTTTGAAAATACTTCATAGAGTGTTAAGGAAAGGTTAGAACTACTTCACTCTGATGTATATAGAGAATTCTCATTAAATGGAAAGTAGATATTTTAGGTTGTTTATTGATAATTATATTAGGTATAGTTAGATTACTTTCTGGAGACTTAAAAGTAAGGTATTTAAATAATTCAAAATTTTGAAAACAATAATTGAAAAAGATGCATGCCTCTCATTGATAACGGTTCAAAATATGTTCTTAAGGAGTTCAAAGAATTTTGTAAAGGAATCGATCATCAATTGATAATTCTATACACTCTTTAGTGGAATGGAGTGGTAAAAAAAAGATGCATCATAAAGAGGGCAAGAATTATAATAGAAGAAAAGAAGTATCAAACAAATTTTCAACAAAAGGAATGAGTACTTTAGTGTACTTACTTAACTTGCTACCTACTAAGGCACTGGAAGGTAGAACACCATATGAAAAAAAGTTTGGTAACTTGCAATTTGTAATAAACCTAATGGTTTTCAGTAGTTTATGCTATATACGTGTCCCTAAAGTTAAAAGGAAAAAAGGTAGACAACTAAAGTGAACTTAAGATGTTTTTTTTAATACAATTGTATAAGAAAAACTTATAAAGTTTTTAATCTTGTAATAAAAAAGATTCAAGTGAACTCAGGTACTTTACTTTATGAATTTGCTAAACCAAATTAATAAAAGTTACTGGTTGGTGAAGTTCAAGACCCAGAAGTTTACTATTTACCATTTTATGATAATGAATAATTTATAGAAGAGGCTAATAACGTTGGACCCCGATCTTTTAGTGAAATTTATAAACATTAAATGAAATTGAATGAATGTTTTTGTATATGAATTGTATTATAGAAGTTATAGTGCCTTAAGGAAATTGATGAGAAAAGAAACGATTGGTTTCGATGACTTTGATATTTGAGGAGATTTGTTTAGATTAGGAAAATTTAAGTGAATGAGTTGATTGAAATGGAAGTTAAAAGTTAAGAAATAAAGAGAAAAAGTGTGAGAATATGAAGAATTGAGAAAGTTTGACTTTTTGAAGTAGAGAGTTGACTTTTTGATTTAGGCATAATTTAAGAAAATGATCTTCATGAAACTTGTAGATTTTGTTGAGAGCTTTCTGTCGCCATAAAGTTTGATATTTTTCGATATCGGGATTGAAAGTTATGATTTTATGAAGTTAAGGATATTTTGCTTTGTTTCGAAAAAATGCTTTTAAGTATAGATTTGTGTGTATTGTGCTTTGAGGCCAATCGCCGCACTGATGTGGTTTAAATTGGAGAAAATGGTCTACATGAAAGTTATAGAGAATTTGCATAGCTTTAAAATGATATAAAGTAGGAAATTTTTGGATGCGAGAATAGGAAGATATGAAATTTGAAAGTTTGGATATTGTTTGGGTGATGTTTAACAGGGCAGAATCTTTGAGTGAAAAATTGACCTAGTTAGAGGTTGAGATTGCCTTTAAGTACTTCATGAAAGTTTTAAATTATGTTTTGATCTTTCCATTGATGTCAAGTATGAAATTTTTGGACATTGGAATAGGAAGTTATAATTTTTAGAAGTTTCTGTTACTGTTTGGCATGAATCATTAGTGGGTAGAGAATTTGAGTAGATTTTTAACTCCCTTAGAGCCCAAATTGATTTTTCTGTCCTTTATGGAAGTTGTAGAGTTTCCTTTGATCTTTTTATTGATACCAAATTTGTCAAATTTGAAGTTCGGTATCAAGAGTTATGATATTTGGAAAATTCGATTATATACATATAATTGAAGTTCTGTTCTTTTGTTTTTAATCCGACCCTTTGCAATCTTTTGCTTATAATTTCTCCGTCCGACATCCGATTGACTTGGTTTTTGAAGCGTTAGATTCCTAAGCCATTTAGCTACTTTTTAATGGAGAATTATGATTTTTAGGCGATTAAATGGAAAGAGATTTGTTTTTAATTAAGCGATGTTGGAAATTTTCTGAACATGGTTCAGTATTTTGAGAAATTCGGGATCTGTGGAGATCCGATTGAGTTGATTCTTGAGGAAAAATAAAATAGAGACATGGGGCTTCAAATTATCTGAAGGACTCGAATTTCAATTTAGCCCCTAAGACTTTCAATTTCTGAATGGAAGTTGAGTTTAGTGTTCAGTCTTGGATTAGTAAGAGCGGAAAGGATTTTTAGTCATAACTTCTTCATCTCTGATCCGAATTGAGTGTTTTTGGTGTTATTTTAAAGATGAGACATAGAGGAACATTTCTCTAGAAGGAAGTTTTGTCAAATTGTCTCATTTTCTTGACCAAATTAAGGAAGTAAGATATTAGTTTTTCAAGAATGCTTAAAGGGTAAAATGGGAAGTTTACTTAAGTTAGTATGTTATAAAGCTATTATATAAGGGCTTTATGGCCTTTTTGAAATCAATTAAAAAGAAGAAGGGTGGCTGTCATTAAGAAGGAGGGAAGTTCAGGAAACTTTCAAGTAAAAGGAAGAGAAATAAAAGAAGAGGAGAGAAGGAAGCAAGCCGTCGGTTGAGAGTGAAGAGAAGAAGAAAATTTTTGTGCAAAGCTAGGGATTTTCGTGGAAAAGAAGAAGAAATCAAGCTTCCAAGGTTAGTTTCCATCTTTGTTTTGCTTTAGGA
>JANKOE010000008.1:20838875-20858935 GCA_026284465.1 Erythroxylum citrifolium | reverse complement strand
CCATGTTTTCCAAGGCAGGCTCGGTGGTTCCACTTGTGTGCTCTGTTGGGACAACATCTGACAGAATCGTGCTTTGTTACCAACGTAGTGGATCACTACTAATCTCCCCCTGACCACTAGGTTGGTGACTATAGTAATACTCAGACTCAAGGAAGTCACAGTCTAAAGTGACATGGATGTGACGGGTGACTGGGTTGTAACAGTGATACCCCTTTTGATGAATAGCATATCCCACAAAGACACATTTAATGGCACAAGGGTTAAGTTTTGAGCGTTCAGTTTTTGGGATCTGAACAAAGACAGAGCATCCAAAGATGCGTGGTGGTAAGGTTAAAATGGAGGGAACTGTAACCTGGGTGGCTAGAGCTTGTAAGGGTGTTTTGTGGTTAAGGATTTGGGTAGGTAATCGATTGAGTAGGTAGGCTGAAGTGGCTACTGCTTCTGGCCAGAAGGATTTAGGAACATTTGATTCAAGCATCACAGCTCGGGTCATTTCAAGAAGGGTGTGATTCTTGCGTTCCGCAACCCCATTCTGTTGAGGTGTATTTGGGCAGGTAGTTTGGTGGATCAGGCCATGTTGTTGAAAGAAAATTTTCATGGATTGGTTAACATATTCTCCCCCATTATCTTAGCGTAAAATCTGGATTTTTTTGTTGAACTGGGTTTGAATCATGTTAAAAAAGGCAATAAATTTATCATGCACCTCAGATTTATGTTTCAAAAAATAAACCCACGTCATATGAGAATAATCATCCACAAATAACAAAAAATATTGGAATTGACTATGATTGGAGTGCGGGGCAAGCCCCCAAACATCTGAATGTACCAATGCGAAAACAGAGTCTACGCGAGTGTTATTAGGCCGAAAAGACACTCGATGATTTTTTGCCAAAATGCATGTTTCACAAGTCATATGAGCATTATTACTTTTAAATAATGTAGGAAATAAGAATTGGAGATAACTAAAAGATGGGTGACCTAGACGTCGGTGCCATAGCCAGATCTGCCTATCAGTCGTCCCGTGAGCCAACATGACAGTACCCTGGTGAGCCACCTCGTCAACATAGTAGAGGCCACCTCTCTCAGTACCACGCCCAATTATCTCCCGAGTATGAATGTCCTGCAAAAGGCAAAATTTTGGATACATTAGAACCACACAATTTAGTTCTTTGGTGACATGACTCAAAGATAATAGCTTGCACGATAATGATGGAACATAGAGGCAGTTGGACAATTTTAATTTCAGAGATATTGCAATAGATCTGGCGCCTTTGACTTCTGATAACCCCCCGTTGGTAGTTTGAATATAGGCTTTATTGGATACTGTTGGAACAATAATATCTGAAGGGTCGTGGGTCATGGTGTTTGTAGCACCACAGTTAAAAATCCACTTGGTGGTTTTTTTCCGATTTGGGTTCATTGTAAAGGCCTTAGATATTTTCGGCCACCCAGTTTGGTTTAAAGTGTAGGTTGCTGGGATATTCGTTTGTAATTTTTCAAAGCTGCAGGTGTTAGATTTCTCATCACTTAAATCAACTATACTCAAATCATAATCATCGAAACACTTTAGTTTAAAAAACCTAGGGTTAAAACATGAAGGGTTTGGGAGAAATTTCCTAAACCCTTTACCTCTTTGTTCCACCTCATTAGGGTTCGTTTTTGTTCCATTCACAATTGCCGCAAAACCTTTTTGACCTCCACCGCCTCCTTCGCTCTCTGCTTCATAGCTACCACCGCTACTATTGGCGGCCTCCGGGATGCCCACGACAGCGGCAGCTTTATTGCTGGTGGTGCGATTTCCAGTGGGCTGTTTGTGGTTATCCTCCCACCATTCTGGGTAACCCATGATTTTGAGGCAATTCTCTATAGTGTGTTTGTGCATACCACAATGGGTGCAAAAAAGCTTTGATTTATCTTCCTGTGGTGATGATCTTCACTGTTTTCTAGTGGATCTTGAACGCTCCTTTGTCATTTGATTTGCTGGTTTTGATTTGGGCTTTCCTCCTGGTGTTCTTACGATTAACCTTGCACCAATCCCTGATGATGAAGAATCCCTGTCACCACTGGTTGCCGGCTTCATGATTTGAAGCCTAGCGGCCTCTCTCCTCACGGTGGCGTAGGCGGATTCCACTGAGGGGAGAGGATTTTCCTTTAAAATGTCTCTGTGAATGGCATCAAACTTCCCATCAATCCCAGCGAGAAATTGAAAGAGCCTGTGTTCTTGTATGATTCTGTTGTAGATTATAATATCTGCAGTGCAACCCATTGGGTTTGGTTGCCTTCGATCGATGCTACGCCATAAGCCTTGCATAGTGTTCCAGAACTGCTCCAATGTATTGCCTCCTTGTTGCTGTTTATTAGCCTGCATATGCAGATCAAATATTTATAAAGCATCTACTCCACTGCCATATGTAATGGCCAGCCCGTCCCACAATTCCTTCACTGAAGGATATTATGCCATATTGTTAACCAAGTTTGGTTCTATATTTTGAATGATCCAGGAGAAGACATTCAGGTCGGATTGCTCCCATCTCAAGAATCCTGCATCATTTCTTGGTGGTGCAGGTGGTTCTCCAATGATGTGTTGCGTTCTGCCTCTACCCCCAATGGCAACTCTCATCAGACGTGCCCATAATGGGTAGTTGTCTCTGTCCAGTTTAAGCCCAATTGTCAGGTTGTCTGAATTGGATTGGCTTGGTTGATTACTGAGACTGTTTCTCAGCAAGTTTGAAATCTGGATTGTTATGTCATCAGGAACTGTTTGGTTTGTAGGACCTGTTTGATTGTTTTGGTTGGTTTGATTATTGGAAGAGCCCTCTGACATTGTTTCTAGTTTGCAGGTTTCAAAGGAAGGGGTTTGGAAAGAAAACGGTGTATGGCTTCAAACTAGTAAGGATATGGTAGATGATGAGCAATTGAACAATAGGTCCAAGACCATAACTCTGCTATGATACCATCTTACGATGGTAATAGTCTGAAAAGGCTGGAAATCATTTTCATTTTTTTATATCTCAATCACTGCTTACAGTCACTACTCTTATAGTATTACGTCTCCTCTAAGTATGGTAATAATCGTACAATAATTACATTTAATTGTGGAAGTATTCTCTGCTGATTTAACTCCTAATTTGCAGTGATTTGGTTTGACTGTGGAAGCTTCTAACAGAACATCATACTATGAATTAATCTATAAAAAGAAAAAGCACTAGTTTGATGAGGAATGTTGATAATGATTAGGTTAGTTATATTGATGATGAAAGAAGTACTTTTGGCCTTTTTTTAATAGTTATTTACTTGGCATTCAAACAACCAAGAAGTTGTTGCTCAATCCTCTCCTAAAGTTAGTATATTATAGCTATTAGTTTCAAATCAATGCATATGATTAAGGAAGTTGTTAACTGATCTTGGAATGAAACAAGAGGGTGGTACTTCTATTAACATTGAAAATGGGTTAATTATAACTATTGCAAAAAATTATGTTCAACATAGGAGAACCAGACATATTACAGTTAAGTTTCATGTTATTAGAGAAGTTGAAAAGGAGGTGAACTAAAACTTAAGCATTGTTCTTAAAAGGAGCAAGTGGGTCATAATGATTAGAGGTTGAGCTAGAGGTAAATTCATTTATATGAAGTACAAACTTAGTATTTTTAAGAAATACATGAAGAAAGTGTGTTACTGATGCATTTCTGTGAAACATAAAAGTCGTCATTACATTAAGTTCACTTTAACTTGGTTTTTTGATAAATTCCAAATAAGAATACGGGCACAAACACACTTGTTTCCTAGACCGTGTTAGGCATTTATTGAAGCTTCATCTGAAGATTTGACGATGCAGATTTTTGAATAGCAGAAGATTGGAAGATATTAGACTCCTCGGTAGCAGACTCTTTGGCACTAGACGATTCTACTTTTTAATCATTCTACTCAACGGTACAAGTAGGTCGGAAGAAAGCAAACAGTTCAACGATGGCTCGGTCTTGTGAGTTTTCCCCTATTGAAATTGGAGTCATTAGTACTGTCTAACTCTTTTTGGGTCTTTGTGTAAAAGAGTACTCTTTTATAATGGAACTTGTTTGTTAGCTTTTGGTTATCAAAAGGAAGCTGTTTAGGGTTTTATCCCTTCCAAGCTTTCTAAAATCAAGTAAAAGAAGGAACTATAAATCTAGACCTTTAGTTAAGATCAATCCTAGAATATAAAGATTCGAATAGGCGAAGGTACTCGAGCAAGCGAGAAAGGTGGTTGGCATTGTCACTAGTCTTTTTTGTTCCTTTCTTTTTGGTCTCACTTGGGATGATCTCATTTTAATCACTCTTGCGCGTATGTTAAGCATTCATTTTGCGCATTATTCTATCTTTCTAGACCATTCGTTTGAGTTTTGAGCGGATCGTCATGTGTTCTATGGCCGATTAGTTAGATGGGACGGGGGAATCAAGCTTTTCAAATTGGATATCCCTGACTCCTTAAAAAAATGCCCCGTACTAGTCTTTTGCGAAAGCTGGAATCCTTGGTGAAGTCAGCTGATGATTCTTCTTTTATAAAACGAAGTTCCCAAGGCTACGCCTCTTTTGTTTTGCAAGGTAGGTAAAAGATCTTACTTTTAACCCTCCTTCAAGAGGGCTATAGTTTAATCGTTAGATGAATGTCCCGATATTGACAATGTTTCATGGGCAGAGCTGCCATCTCTATCTGAACAAACAAATCTCCTTTCCTTGCATTGCCCGGCATAAATCGTATGGTATACTTTAGGTGGATATAGCACCATTAAGTCATGCATTTAGCAACTTTGGACGACAAAGTTGATAGATGAATTGAAACTCTATTGACCACCAATGAGATAAATCTCGGTGGTTCTGACCTAACCCTCTAGCCCAAAAGGATTAAGACAAAGAAAGGGGGAATCTCCTACTTACTTAGGCTACAAGTAGTCTACATCATAGACCAAGCAAATCCTTGAAGAAAAAAAATGTGTTAGGGAAGATGTAAGGTGTTGCATATGAGGATGAACGGGAAAGGAAGAGCAGAAGACCTGCTGAGAGATTCCAGCTTAATAGCTCCAAAAGGAGAATTGGGATTCTAAGGTTCCCCACCTATATAGCACGGACACGGCTCCATTTCACGTGTTCGTGTCGGACACCCACTGACATACGCTGGACATAGGTCGGACACGTCTGGAGACCGCCCATATGTTGCTTAATAGAATATATGCTCCATAGAATATATGTTCTCTATTTTTTTGGAGGGGCTTATAAAGTATCAAATATGTATGAACTATCAAGATGTTAGAAGTCTTGAAATACATCAATCAATATATATATCATATTATGAATTCTGATTTTTTTTCCTAATTTTAAATTTTATAATATATATATATATGTCGTGTCCGTGTCCACCAAATTTTATAAGTTGGTGTGTCCTTGTGTCTGTGTCCGTGTCGTGTCCTGTGTCTGTGTTCGTGTCTGTGCTTCTTAATTTTCCACCAGGGGCAAACCATATTCATACTTTCTTCCAAACCTCCAACCATATGCTATCGCTGACGTTCTTCTTCCTCTAGCCGCCCGATAGGCCAATAAAAGCCTTTCATCCACAACATCTAACTGAGCTAACCTGTTTTAGCCTCCCAGATCCCCTCATTGCCTTAACTTAAGCACCTAGGAAAGCATATTACGTGCGCTTCTTTCGATGAGTTGATTTACCTACTTACAATGTAATAAGAAAAAGTGCAATAAAATGAAATAGAAATCACTCTCCCTCTTAGCGCTATTATTCTTTCCTACCCTTGAAAGATATAGATTTATATTACCAAATAGCTTGATCGGTTGAATGATACGCCTATATTGATCATGGCATAAACCATGCCTAGATACCCGAAAATAGGTTTTCCTGCAAAAGTCGAAATGATATGACTTATGATATCGGAACCAGGCAGAATGGAAATATACACCTCTGGATGACCGAAGAATCAAAAGAGATGCTGGTATAATATGGGGTCTCCCCGTCCGGCGGGGGTCAAAAATAGTTATATTAAAGTTTCGATTGGTTAATAACATGATAATTGCCCCTGCCAGTACCCGAAGTGTTAATAAAAGTAAGGGAGCTGTCACTAGAACAGACCACAACTCCATCTTATGACATGGTCTTTGAGTTGACCGTGTATGATACTGTGTACTCTCTTCATACTTTCAGAGAAAAATACTCTTTATAACATAACCATGCGTCAAGTCGTATTTGCTAAGCATGTCCAAGATTTAATGCTAGTGTAGCAACTAGCAAGCCTTCGCATAACTTCATGCTTTCGGAGAAGAGCTCGTCTTAATACACGGCTGTGTTCCTAATTGAGTTAGAATCAAATATGACGTTAATTGAGTTTCTAATATTGTAATAATTAGTTTATCTTATTCTGCTTCAAATTTTCTTATCTTTTTATTTATAATTTTTGATCTTCTGAATATTCTTTTTTTAATACAACGAAAAAGTAAGAAGCAATTCTTTTCGGGAGCTACCAAATAAGGCTGTGATGAGATTGATCGGGCCGATGGTACCAGACCACTGATTGCATAAATACTACCACATTTTCCAAGTTGACCGGAAACCAAAAATTTCGATAGTACCAAAATGCAAATTAGCTAAATGCATGGGTTTTTCCCCTTTTTTTCCTCATCCTATAGCTGTTCTGTTTCTACTCGTATCATTATGTAAAAACATTAAAATGAAAATTTCATTATTTTTTATAAAATTTTTCTTCGAATTCCTTTAGGATCTAGAGAAGAAAAACCATGAGCGACAATCATTCTGATCAAGTGAAATTTGGAATGAATAGTTAATGAAAATAGGATCAGTTCAACTCAAACTTGATACATTCTCTTTTGGTCTTAATAACTCATAATTGTTGGGTAAAAGAGAAAAACTTCGTTCCACGGTGAATTCTATAATGCCAACAATTAACAAGATGATCCACATGAATTTTCTGGTAGAGGTTGCGACTACGTTGTTTATGTTTCAAAAGGAAGATGTTGGATATAGGTGAACCACAGTGATTACGAAGACCGAAAGAAAGAAAACTTGAACAAAGGGGTTTATCAATCACTAACAGCATACCAACAGAAGGTGGCCGCTGTAAAAGACTTGCTGATCTGAAAGCAAATGAGAGATGTACAAAGACAACATCTTCATACAGGGTTATGTTTGACGATGTTTAACTTCAGATGTATTATCTGGGTTCATCTCCTTGCAGGGTTTCCACTACGAGTTGGTATCTCGTATCCACTTCCAGTTCCAGCACGTGTAGGCGGTGTTGCAGACCCATACGGCACACTGTTTGCAGGGGCCACTTGGCCATGCGATCCAGTTGGCCCTCTTGACATTGCATCATGACTGGGCGCTCTTTGCACCTCATAACCTGGTCCTCTTTGAGCCAGGTAGTTCTGCCCTCTGTGAATGTCATAACCATGCATTCTCTGTGGATCATAGCCAGGCATTCTCTGCGCATCATAGACAGGTCCTCCATAGCTTGGTCCTCTTTGAGCATCTTGACTAAGTCCTCTTGGTGCATTATAACCCGATCCTTTTGGTGCGTCATAAACTGGACCTTTTGTGGGTGCAGTACTCGATTGAGCTCCAACATAAGCTGAAGTGCTGCTAACAGCACTGACACTAGTAGCTGCTGTAACATTTCTAGAAGCAGCAGCAGGGTTTGCAGGAATGGTGGCATGCACCTGTTACACAAGACTCCAAAACTTCTGATAAGTCTCTTTCAATTGCAAGAGCATCAAGAAATGTGATTCTTTAATGCACATCACATGCTTACAATACTTCCTGAAATACAGTCAAATGAGACCAACAAACTGGAGCTAGAATACATACTGTAGAATGATTTCAATGCACGAGGAAGATTACCAGATGAAACATGAATGCCTAACATAACATAGTAAGTTTACCATTGAGAACTGCTAATCAACAAAATAGAATATGTCCCATGTACAACTCCATTTGTCCAAATTCACAGTAGGAAATACATGACCACATTTGGGTTCCTTATTTCTCTTCCGAAAAGAGTGCACTATCTACCTAGAACTAAGCTTACTTAAAACAGAACCTCCATTCCCAAGAAAAGCATAATCAAGATAACACATCAGGATACTTCCCAACTTTGACATTTTGTAGAGTCTCCTTTCCTAAAATCCATCCAGGGCAAAACCAACCCAGGCTGGTGATTAGCATCTAATAAAATTTAAGATGACTTTTAAGCAATTATTAGAAATGTGGACATCCATTTGAGGACCAATATGCATATGTCCCTCCTATCTTTCAATCTTAAAAACAGGACTTAAAAGTTGATTCAGGATCAGTGTACAATTAAGACAATTAAGCGAGTCTCAGAGAAAATACATGCCAATAGCTCTCCAGATGAAATCAAAATTCTGAAAGCACAATGTTGTGGACGCATTCTTGGGGATTTTTATCGATTTATTAGATAGTTGTTTTATGGTTATTTCTTTATTATGGATAATAATAAGGTAGGATTTGGTAGGAATCCTATTATTGATAGGATAATAATAAGGTAGGATTTGGTAAGAATCCTATTATTGATAGGATAATAATAAGGTAGGATTATCGAAAGTAGGAAACATGCTTAGAGTAGGAATTCTATTATTGTAAGGAGACTTGCCTATTTAAAGGCAATCGGAATTAATAAAGAGCAAGTCAGAATTTATTCAAATAAGAGATCAGAGTTCTCTCTATCGAATTCTAAGGTATCAGCCTCCCTTTGAAGAGCTGAAATTCTATTCAAGATAGGTCGACAAAAGAATCGCAACAAAGGGAAGAGAGTTGAGTTTGATTTTCCGATCAATCGCCCGATAACTCGATCCTACTCTCAGAAACATAACACACAACTATTCTAAGTTTGTAGAAGACATTTTCCTTTTCTTGCCCAAACTCAAAAGGACAAAAAGAGAGATATACATGAGCCCCTGAAGTTCGCTTAGTGTTTTATGAAATGGTAGAATAAAGATCAGAGTCAAGAAGCCAATTATTTTTATTCGTAATATCGGCATGCAGCAATAGTGTAAAGTATTTTATCAAATGCAAACAATAAATATCAATGGAAGAATTTTCTACAAGCACGCATATCAAATATTTAATGAGGTTAGCCATATTCACTTTTGAAGAATAAAACCAATGGGGCTAGGATATCAAAGATGAAAGTAAAACAAATCCATATTTGGAAGTTTGGCCAACCTGGCTTTGAGAAGTACCATAACTATCCTCATACAGATTTTGTCCCACAGGACGCCCAGTAACCTCATTCTCATTATTGCCAGAGGCAGCACCATAATGTCCACCTGGAAATGAAAGTAGAAGATGGACCTCAAAATCTGATGGAGGAAAAGAAGCAAAGGCCTAAGAAATTACCAGTTCTAATATCAACATTAGAAGTATTAGTCAATTCTGAACGAAGCTTTTCCACTTCCCTAGCCATCGTCATATAGTTCTTCTCCATCGCCTGAAGTTGCTCAAGATGGTCATTAAATAACTTCTTCTCGTAGTCATATGAAATCCTGCATTGTTAAATGAATAAAAAGGCGGCAGATATGTGATACAGTGCAACAAAAATGCATAAAGAAAATATTTTGATAGGAATAGCACATACAAACGCACTGTTGATGAAGCAAACTACATATATATATATATATACAAAATAAACTTACATGAAGAAATAAGCACGAAAGAATTTAGTAGAAGGATTCCAAAATCCATTTTCAAGACCATTGTTCAGGTTAATTGTTACAGTGAGAAAATCTGTAAAGCATCGAGTAGAAAAGAAATTATCCAAAAGCAACAATTAGAAAAGGTACCTGCATTGCTGATATTCTTGTCTGAGACCATCAAGCTCTGACATCAGAGCAGGAATCTGCTGCACATCTGCATGGGCTCGGTGAAGATCTTGAGTCAACTGATGCATTTTAGTCATAAGCTCCTGTCTTGCTGCAACCAAGTTGTCAGCATCTGTCCGTGCTTGTTGCAACTCCAACCTTACAGGTTCAGCATCTTTCAATTCAGCTTCCATCTTGGCAATCTTATCCATAAGGCCCCTCATTTGTTGTTCTCTTTCAGACTTTATAAGTCCTATATGAGCATGTAATATCTGCAACTCATGCTTTGCTGCAGCCAATTCCTGTCTCAATGTTCCGTGAGTAGCAGCAAGTCTCTGGTTCTCTGTTGCAATTCTTTGCATCTCCACATGTTGTGCAGCCAACTTCTGTTCCATAACCTCTGGGTGAGATAACATCTCAAAAGGAGGAAAGGGACCAGGTGGAGGGTGTACTCCTGGACCGAAAGTATCGGGATGTACTATACCAGTTCCTGGAGGTGGTCGTCTCAAATGAGGAGGCGGCATACGACCTTTACTTCCCATTTATGGTAGCTAATTTTATCCTGTAGAGAAGAACAAATTGATCAGTGTAAGAAGATATATAAATAAATAAACCTCAGAAGGAAACTACAAATTGGAACAACATAGATCCTCAACTATGTTCACCTAATTGAGACAAGACAAGTCAAGCCAATAACAACTCTAATTTCTGCTCCAATAGTTCCAATATCTTTAAGCAACACGCCAACCCAACCAAGAAAAACCAAAAAAACTGAAAAAGGGAAACCTCAAAAATAATCAAGGAAATTACTTTCCATGTTAATGAATAAGTTAATTACATTTAGCTGACAAGAATGTAAATTACTAATATACAGGTCTAAAGGACCAGTTAAGGGACATATTTAATCACGGTGAACTCATCACACAAGCATGTTCACTAGCCTAAAAAATTTCAAAATAAAAAAAATCGTAAGAGAACATTAACAACAGAGCCCCCGCATATATCC
Organism: Erythroxylum citrifolium; assembly: GCA_026284465.1. Taxonomy (NCBI): domain Eukaryota; kingdom Viridiplantae; phylum Streptophyta; class Magnoliopsida; order Malpighiales; family Erythroxylaceae; genus Erythroxylum; species Erythroxylum citrifolium. The sequence continues at coordinate 20,848,053 of JANKOE010000008.1, read as the reverse complement.
ACGGACTGTCGCATGCGATTCCCATATTAAACAGTACCTAAATCTTGTGAGCAAAAATAGGTATCATCAAAGGCAGACTGAAAAAATACTGAAGAAAAGTAAAACTGAAACAAATTCCTTTTTGAAAATTGTGGATTGGGAACGTCAGCAACTTTATATGTTCGGCCTATTAAACCTAGAGCTGAACTCAATGTAAATCAATTGATTAAGGGATGAATGCCAAACAGGAGGAAGGCAGGAGCCGGCGGTTTGGTGCTAACCTCAACGAAGGTGGCGACGGAGCAGACAGCAAAGAACGGCTAACGGACAGAGGAGGACAGAAAGAACTCGGAAGAAAGTGGGTGCGCAGGATAATCGTCAGAGAGTTAGCTGCTTCCCTTAGCTTAGATTAGATCACCTTAGGAGACCCTACGTCGCCGTTTTTCAGTTTATGTTTCTTTACTTGCGGTTATCTTTTTTATTTAGTGTAAAGTTTAAATCTTTATAGAGCTTTTTTTAATATATAATATAATCATACCGAAATAAAATCTAATAGAAAATATTTATATCGTGATTTTAATTGTAACAGAGAAAGAGAAGGTTAAATTTCAGTACTAATTATAAGACTTACTAGTATATAAACACATAAAAATTAAATTCTTTAACAATTCTAAGCAATAATTCAAGCATAGAATTTATCAAAGATCGTTTATAACACAATTGATTCAACGCTTTCGAAAACCCTAAAAAAGAAATATTAACTTTAATTCATACTCGTGTAATCTTTTCTTGTTTGCGAATTCCTTCTTTACGCAATAATTTATCCACTCTCGCCTTCTTACTTTTCTTCTTTCAACTAATGGTGCCAGAACATCTATTCTTTGATATCTTTTAATGTAACTTCTACATAAGGGAGAGGGAAGAGGTTATTGTTAATTAACGCTAATGATTCTAATTATCTTTAACAAGCCCAATAATCATTATTTTGGACCTACCTTTATATCAGAATCTATTAAAGTAATATGGGTCACACTAATTATTAAAATTAATATAACAATCTCCCACTTGACCCATGTTACGACTTGATGATCCAACAACACAAGTGTGTACCATATATTGAATCTGTCAATCCATAAAACATAAATGAATTGAAATAATGGGATCATGGCGGTCACAAGTCATCTAACGACATGTTCTCTTCCAAGTATCACACAATCATCTCAACTCAAAATAAGTGTAATTGAGAAACTTTGTAATTTTCAACTTTAATGTTTTCTCAAAACATAATTTGTCATCACAATAAAACAATATGTATATACAACATAATGTAACAACTAACAAATAAGCAAAAACATAACATTAAATGAATTCGTAAATGTCAAAACGATAATAGCAAATATCCAAACATATGTACATACATAACATGATCTCATGCTAACAAGGACTTATATATAATGCCCATCCTTTCAACATGACTAGTAAATGTTTTAGGCGATAATCCTTTAGTTAACGGATCCGCTACCATCAGATCATTTCCAATATGCTCAATTGACATTTTATGTTTTGCACTTCTTCTTTGACTGACATGTATTTCAAATCCATATGTTTAACCCTTAGAACACTTGTCATTTTTAGAGAAGAAGATAGTTACGGAATTATCACAATAAATTCTTAACGGTCTAGCAATACTGTCGACAATACCTAAATTTAAGACAAAGTTCCGTAACCACAATTCTTAAATAGTGGCCTCAAAGCATGCCACAAATTCTGCCTCCATAGTGGAAGTAGCAATGATAGACTACTTTCCAATCTTCCAAGAAATTGCCCCTCCTGCTAGTTGGCATAGATAACCAAAGGTAGATTTCCTTGAGTTTACACAACTAGCATAGTCTGAATCTGAATAACGGATCACTTCTAAGTGATCTGATTTCCTGTATGCGAGCATGAAATCTTTAGTGCCTTGTAAATACCTAAGAACTTTCTTTACAAAACTTTCCAGTGATCCAATCTAGGATTACTTTGATATCGGCCTAACATTCCAATAACAAAACTGATATTTGGCAGAGTACAAGTCTGAATATACATCATACTTCCAACTACAAATGCATAGGGAATAGATTCCATTTTTCTTTCATTCCAGATCATTCTTAAGACATTGCATTTCACTAAATTTATCCCCTTTCTGAATTGGAACAACCCCTGCTGAGCATTTTTTCACCTTGAATCTCTCTAATACTTTACTGATATATCCTTTATGAGACAACCCTAACAATCCTTGTGTTCTGTCATGGAATATTTATATTCCAATCACATAGGATGTCTCACCCATTTCTTTCATTTCAAATTCATTAGAAAGAAATTTCTTTACATCATGTAACAAGCCCAAATCATAGCAGCTAAAAGAATATTGCCAACATATAGTACCAAAATAATGAACTTGCTCCTACTGACCTTCATATTGATACACATATCAACAGTGTTTTCTATAAAACCATAAGAGGTAATGGTATCATTAAACTTTTGATACCATTGTCGGGAAGCTTGTTTCAAACCATATATTGGCTTCTTTAATTTTCACACATATTTTCCTTTTCTGTAGTCACAAAATGTTCTGGTTGGTCCATATAAACTTCTTCTTCTAAGTCACCATTCAGAAAAGCGATTTTTACATCCATTTGGTGAAGCTTTAAATCATAATGAGCTATCAATGTCATAACAATTCTTAAAGAGTCCTTCTTTGAAACTAGAGAGAAGGTCTCTTTAAAGTCAATGCCATTTTTTTAGTATAACCTTTGGCTACAAGTCTAGCTTTGAGTCCCTTTTGGTCTTAAAGACCCATTTACAGCCCACTTGCTTTGAACTTTTAGGTAACTCAACTAGTTCCTAGACTTGATTATCGTCCATAGATTTTAACTCTTCTTTCATAACAATAAGCCAAATTTCAGAATTGTTAAATTTCATTGCTTCTTTAAATGAGACTAGATCTTTATCAACGCTCAAGTCACACTCATCTTAAGTGAACACACCACATAGTCATCTAATATAGCTGATCTTTCCTCTCTTATAGACCTTCGCAATATTATTTCTTGTGGTATCGCTTGATCATTTGTGACTTGCACATTACTTACTGGTTCATTATTAACATTCTTTTCTTGTGGGTTTGGAATATTAACTTATTGTTCTGATATGTTGCGTGACTGTGATACAACAAGAGGAATAACAATTTGAGAAGAGACACTAGGTGAAGGATTTTCCACCTGAATCTCTTAAATATCCACCTTTTGTGGTTGCCCACTCCTACTGATTTGTCTATTTTCATTGAGCCTAGCATTACTAGACTCAACTATTCTTATCCATGGTTAGGATAATAAAGTATGTAACCTTTAGACTTTTTTGGATAACCGATGAAGTAACCACTAATGGTTCTTGCATCAAGCTTCCTTTCATGAGGATTATAAATCCTTATTTCAGCTAGGCAACCCCAAATATATAGGTGCCTCAAGCTAAGTTTCCTTCCTGTCCACAATTCGTAAGGTGTCACAGGAATCGCTTTACTAGGAACCCTGTTAAGTAAATATGTAGCTGTCTTTAATGCATACATCCATAAAGATAAAGGTACATTCGTAAAACTTAACATACTCCTAACCATATACATAAGAGCACGATCCTGCCTTTCAGCCACACCATTTTATTATGGTGTATTAGGCATTGTATACTGTGCACAAATGCCCAGACTTTGAAGAAATTTTGCAAATGGACCTGGACACTATCTATTCTCATCATATTTTTCATAATATTCATCATCTCTATCAGATCTTACGACTTTCACTTTTCTATCTAACTGCTTTTCTACCTCATTAATGAACACCTCAAGAATGTCCACTGATTGAGACTTTTCATACAATAAATAGAGATAACAATGGCATGAATAGTGTAACATCCCGTTCTGATATTAAGGGATTAGAACCCTAGATTTCTGTAATTGAGAAATAGCAAAGAGAGATTAGAAAAATGTATTTCATGCTTATGTATAATGTTAGCATATACACCCGTGAATTTGACTATTGCACACATTATAATGAATTATTCATGCACTCATTTGACATTATCCGAGTATAAATGATTGTTTTAATGCGATTATAATGTGAATTATGGATTATGTGTCTTAAAAGTTGAGTTAGAGTGTATAAGTGCTGAATTAGAAATTTTGGCGAAATATGAGAATTTTCTGGAATTCAGGGTATTTTTGGACTAAGAAAAATGCGAGGTGGCAGAACATTTGATGGATAGTAGTAGAAATAAGAGTCTATTGGTAAGTGATTTTAAGATTTAATGACAAGTGTCATTGAAAATTTGGAGACAATTGAATTAGAAATTGAGAGCCTAATGGACTAATTTTTAAGAGTCATGTGTTGGCTTAAGTAAACATGCAAGTAGCATAATTCTTTATGTGGTAAGTGTCATGACACCCACCAAGCTTTTAAACCCATGTTATTTACGTTTGAAAGACCATCTTTGCTTTTTCTTTCACGTTTATGCTCTCTTCAATTTTGTTCTTCATCTTCTTTATTTGTCTTCATCCCTGAAACTCACTTCTCACCCATCCATGTTGAAGCATGCTTTCACCTTTCATTTGCTACAACTGTTTCGTTGTCTTCTTCATTTCTTACTAAAGACCCTACCCTATCACCTTTGAATGATGATCCACGAGTGAGAGAAGAAAGTTAGGGTTAAGAGAAAACGTGAAGAGTTTGAAGATCTTGAAGCTTAAACAAGTAAGTTAAGCACTACTCTTCTTTATTTGTTGAATGAAGCATTTTGATGATAGTTAACAATTAATGTTTATAAAATGGTGATAAGTATATGCTGAAATGTGAATGAGAAAACTTGGGTATGTTCATCTCTTGCTTTTACACATGTGATGATGATCAATAGGTCATAAGTCGTTGTTGTGATGATTTGAGTTGTAATGATCGTTAGAGATGGCGTAAAAAGAGTGCAGAAAAATTTAATAGGTAAATGGGTGTTTATGCTCTGTTTTTACTATTGATATACGTGAATCTCTTTGGGGGTTTAGAGATGAACTGAAATGAGTATAGAGTTCAGGAAAAAGGATTAGGTGAGGTAGTGATATAGAGAGGATTAAAATGATAAGTTTAAGATGAAGTGAACGTGTTAATGGAGAGGAAAAGAATGCAGAAAAGATGAAAAAGTGTATCAATGAAGAAATGCAGAAAATGATGAATATGCGTAAATGATGTCCTATTTTTTATGTCTATGTTTAATCATAGATTTTGATTTGTTTGTGATCAAGTTGAGCTGAAATGGAAGAGGAAATAAGTTAGACGTGATGGATTTAGTAAAAGAGTTGAAGAAGAGATGAAAAAATCTGCAGTTTGTGAATCTGGAGAAGAAACTAGGAAGCACACGATCGTGACATTGGCGATGCATCTTGCAGTGCGAAATCGTGCACAAGCACTATCGTGACATTGCGTTATCAACTGGGATTGCACGATGCATGATCGTGACAATGAAGACTTACCGAAAAGTGACATTTTTGAACATCCTTTATTCTTTTGGCTATAACTTCCTCTCCCGATCTTGAAATGACGTGAAATTTGAACCAAAAACTCCTCACACATTGTTATTTCTCTCCAACAAAATTTATGGCCATCTGAATTCATTAGGGAAAGATTGATTGATGAAACTGATGAAGTGTACTGGAATTTCTTAAATGGAATGATTTCATTGAATAGTCAGTAGTATTTTGGCTATATCTTGATCTGTAGATATCTAAATAAGATGATTTTTTATTTAGATTAAACTAGAGACATATGGATACAAATTTCTTTGAGAAATCAAATTTCAATTTTGTCTCAGAGAATTTCAAAACCTAGCTTGAAGTGGAGTACAAAGTACTATTGTAGTTAAGAATAGTAAGAAGTATTTTGAGTATAATTTTCAGCATACTAAATCAAATTGTATAATTTTAGTGTCATTAGAAACTTAATACATAGAGGAACATATGTTTAGAAGAAAGTATTGCCTAAATACTCCATTTTGCTTGTCTTAATGACCATGTAAAATTGATCCGAAAATCTGAGAAAAGCTGGAATGATTGATTAATGATGTTATAACTTAGTAAATGAATTGGTGATACCAAAGTACAAAAGACATGAGTATAATGGGAATAAAGTTGTTCATATGATAGTAGTTGTGATTCAAAAGAGAAGAACTTTATGCATTAAGTAAAGGTGAATGAGATTTTGATATTATGAGAGCATATATTGCTAGAAAAAATGACGAGTAATTGAATTGTGATATTAGAATAATAAAGTGTTCTTGAGGTATAAACCTAAGAATAAGTTAGACACATTCAAATGATAAGGTTTGATTGATCAAGAGACGTGATTAAGGAAACATACCTGAAATAGTCAAATTGAGCATGCATTAAACATGAAACCTATGTGTACAATTGAATGTTTATGTAATTGTGCAATTAATAATGTGTGTATTGCATAATGTTGATATGCAGGATATGAAGCAAATCATGCATTAATATAGACTTTACGTTCAATACACAAAATGCACAAGAAGGGGGTTGAATTGTGTATCCTTTTTTTTAAAAACAATCCCCTTTTTAATTTCTTTGAAAACTTGCTTTTTCAAAACTATTAAGTAAGACTATCACAATGTATTGCAATTAACTTCTAAGTACTTGTATAAACAATAGAAATTAAAAGTTGAGACTTAGAGAGTAAGAGTCGACACAACAGTTTTATCCTAGTTCACCCCAAACTGTGGGCTTCAGGACTCTTACAGCAAGTATTATTTTTCTCATTTAGCCTCTTCAGGCTCTCAGCTTTTCTTCTCTCTTATAGAAGAATATTGCGAGCTTTGTTACAGAAGATAATAGCTCTAGAGTTTAGCACAATGAATACAGTGTTTTTCAAAGTCACTAGCTTTTTAAAATCTCTAACTTCTTTCAGTCTTCGACTCCGACTCGTATTTATAGCCTTCGTCTTCAACTGCTTCTTGATAACTGCTTCTTTTTTCTTGTTTCTTGATCTTTGAAGAAACAGTTATTCAGTTGAGTTATGTAACTAACTCAAACTGATTAACCATCTGACGTAGTATCGGGTCTTTGTCTTAGTTTTTCTTTCGTCTCACTATCTCTTCCGCTTCGTCTTAGTTTCTTGCGTCTTATTTTCTGCTCCGCTTTGTCTTACTTTCTTGTGTCTTATTTCTACTTCTGCTTCGTCTTAGTTTCTTTCGTCTCATTTTCTGCTCCGCTTCCATCTTAGTTTGACTTCTGCTTCCGTCTTACTTTCTAATATTATTATTATTTGATTTTTATCAAAATTATTAATCGTGAAGTCATCTTGACTTAACAATCTCCTCCTTTTTTTATGATAACAAATAATCGTATTTTTAGAAAGATAGTATTATTTATAAGAAGATATACAATTGAAAAAATTGTAAACTTTATCTTCTAAACACATCTCTTCTCTTCTTCTCTTCTTCTCTTCTCTTCTCTTCTTCTTCTCCCCCTATCTTTCTCATTTTCTTCTTTCTCCCCCTATTTGTTATTGATTAAAACTCATGACCGAAGATGCTTCATTATTTTAGAGAACATTTGATTCATTTCAATGCGGAGTGACTTGAGGTCTTGTCGTATATTAGCTACTTCCTCATGTAAGTCACTTACTGAAACACACAGATCATCAACCTTGTCATGAATTTCTTCGACTGAGGCTGCATCAACTTTGTGTTATGCTTCTTCAAAACCAATAGTAGTACCAAATGATTCTGAAGGTATGACATCCGGTTCAATAATTGTAAACACAGAAGGTTTGAAGAATAAGTTTGATTCAGGGAGATCAAGGTCATCAGGTCTGGGTAGTCTTAGAACTTGTTTTCCAAATAGGTGTAGTACATCTCCAATTGAAGACATAGAACTCAAGGGTCTAATGTGCATAATTAGGTGCACAAGTGTCTCTATATTGTAACTAATATCTCCAACTCTGATAGTTCTATACTGCCCTTCTGTTATTCTCCCAACTACCTGAGAAGTTTCCTCAGTGGTGACGCGACCACAATTACTTCCTGATGCCTTTGAGATATAGTGGGAAATAAAAATTCCTCTCTGATGAGCTACATAACACGCCTCATCTATATTTCTCACTTCAGCTTCAATCTGAACCTCTGTCAGATCACTTGTTATCCCTTTCAGATACATTTTCTTCTTCCCCTTTTCTTCATTGCGAACAATGTAAGGTCCTGGCTGAATGTCAAGTACAATCTTTATCATAGTCCTTTTTGTGAATGGATAAATAGTATACTTCTGCCTAGTCATCTGTGTTGGGTATGGTTCTGATCTTTCATCTTGTAGAATACTATACAACTTTTTCTCTCCATCATTCAACAGATGTATAGAGCGACTATTCACCATAATTGGTTTAATTTGTACCTTGACTAACCTTTTCAGGGGTTCTCTTATGATTATAGAGCTGCTACTCCTGACAGGTTCAACTTCTTCAATGATCTTCATTTTCAAATCCTCTTTTCCAATTGGTTGAGAAGGATTAACCTGTGCTGGACTGTGTTCAATTGACCTTTTCTTTTGAACAGCAGTTGGAGTGCTCTTTTTCTGACTGATTTTTTGCTTTTTATTTTCTTTAATCAGCCTAGGAGGTTGTTGTTGAGGTTGAGGTTTCTTCTTCTCAAACTCCAACTTCCTTTTTATCTCAGTCTCTTTAGCCAATTTTGCTGAATCTTCCTTCAAAATTGAGACTAAGGACCTGGTTACCTACGGTGCTTTCATTCCAAAGTCTCCACCCTGAGTCAACTTTTTCCTTTCTTCTCCTTTTGTTGACGCAGGGTTCGTAGTCTAGGAGACCTTTTTGCTTGTTTGGGTTTCTCCGAAAGGAGTGGCTTGCCCTTTCTCTTCAAGGTCACTTGTGTCTTTGTTTGTCACACCTGGCTTTCTTCTTTTTGAGAAATCGCCTTAACTTTCAATGCATCATCTGACGATTTCTTCAATCTTGCTGTGGACATTCTTCCAATGGATTGGGATTTTGATTTTCTTATGGGAGTTACTTTTTTACTCAGACTTTGCTTGACAGCACGCTCCCCCTCAATCCTTGCTATCGTCTTAGAATCTGTTTCTTCTCTTTCCAGATTCTTCAAGCCCATTCTA